>OX183139.1:40891747-41125292 GCA_945261195.1 Cryptosula pallasiana | reverse complement strand
CAAACCCCAAACCCCAAACCCCAAACCCCAAACCCCAAACCCCAAACCCCCCCAAACCCCAACCCCAACCCCCAAACCCCAAACCCCAAACCCCAACCCCACCCCAAACCCCCAAACCCCCACCCCAACCCCAACCCCAAACCCCAAACCCCAAACCCCAAACCCCAAACCCCAAACCCCAAACCCCAAACCCCCAAACCCCAACCCAACCCCAAACCCCAACCCCCAAACCCCAAACCCCAAACCCCAAACCCCAAACCCCAAACCCCAAACCCCAAACCCCAAACCCCAAACCCCAAACCCCAAACCCCAAACCCCAAACCCCCAAACCCCAAACCCCAAACCCCAAACCCCAAACCCCAAACCCCAAACCCCAAACCCCAAACCCCAAACCCCAAACCCCAAACCCCAAACCCCAAACCCCAAACCCCAAACCCCAAACCCCAAACCCCAAACCCCAAACCCCAAACCCCAAACCCCAAACCCCAAACCCCAAACCCCAAACCCCAAACCCCAAACCCCAAACCCCAAACCCCAAACCCCAAACCCCAAACCCCAAACCCCAAACCCCAAACCCCAAACCCCAAACCCCCAACCCCAACCCCAAACCCCAAACCCCAAACCCCAAACCCCAAACCCCAAACCCCAAACCCCAAACCCCAAACCCCAAACCCCAAACCCCCAAACCCCCAAACCCCCAAACCCCCAAACCCCCAAACCCCCAAACCCCCAAACCCCCAAACCCCAAACCCCAAACCCCCAAACCCCCAAACCCCCAAACCCCAAACCCCAGACCCCAGACCCCAGACCCCAGACCCCAGACCCCAGACCCCAGACCCCAGACCCCAGACCCCAGACCCCAGACCCCAGACCCCAGACCCCAGACCCCAAACCCCAAACCCCAAACCCCAAACCCCAAACCCCAAACCCCAAACCCCAAACCCCAAACCCCAAACCCCAAACCCCAAACCCCAAACCCCAAACCCCAAACCCCAAACCCCAAACCCCAAACCCCAAACCCCAAACCCCAAACCCCAAACCCCAAACCCCAAACCCCAAACCCCAAACCCCAAACCCCAAACCCCAAACCCCAAACCCCAAACCCCAAACCCCAAACCCCAAACCCCAAACCCCAAACCCCAAACCCCAAACCCCAAACCCCAAACCCCAAACCCCAAACCCCAAACCCCAAACCCCAAACCCCAAACCCCAAACCCCAAACCCCAAACCCCAAACCCCAAACCCCCCAAACCCCAAACCCCAAACCCCAAACCCCCCAAACCCCCCAAACCCCCCAAACCCCCCAAACCCCCCAAACCCCAAACCCCCAAACCCCAAACCCCAAACCCCAAACCCCCCAAACCCCCCAAACCCCCCAAACCCCACAAACCCCAAACCCCAAACCCCAAACCCCAAACCCCAAACCCCAAACCCCAAACCCCAAACCCCAAACCCCAAACCCCAAACCCCAAACCCCAAACCCCAAACCCCAAACCCCAAACCCCAAACCCCAAACCCCAAACCCCAAACCCCAAACCCCTGTGGTTAATATCCAAGTACCTGGAACCGAAACCGCAGTCTCCATATGACATCAGATTTCCATGTGTGGAGTTTATTCAAAGTGTAGAATCTACATCACATAACTGCTACATGTTGTATGCAGGTATGCTACAAGTATACATGTTGTATGCAGGTATGCTACAGGTATACATGCTGTATGCAGGTATGCTACAGGTATACATGCTGTATGCAGGTATGCGACAGGTATACATGTTGTATGCAGGTATGCTACAGGTATACATGTTGTATGCAGGTATGCTACAGGTATACAGGTTCTATGCAGGTATGCTACAGGTATACATGCCGAATGCAGTGATGCTTTTATTATGTTGTTCATGAGTAGCACTTTCCATTGGAAGCAATGGTTCTTTATAGTCCTATTGTAATTTCATCAAGACTGTAATTTGAGCTTCTGTTTAACTATAGAACTTTTTGATTGGGTTTATTCAATTGATAAATCTATCGCATTATTGTTTAATTTTAAAGTAACGTGTGTGTTCACTCTCTACCCTTTATTGTGGCAGCCTTACAAAATCCTTCGTTGTGAACAGGCATTACTGAACAGCAACGTTTGACTGTGTCATGTACCAACACATCACTAACAGCTGCAAATATGTAAGCCTTGGTCTCCCGCAACTTAATCAGGTGGGTCTTTTATTCTTCATAGAGAATGCACTTACATATCATTGCAAAGACATGGTTCTTAGTAAACAGATGTCTAATTAGCGAGTATTACCTACCATATTCAGCTCCACCTCCCTCATTGCCTTAGCTCAACTCCCCCCCCCCCCCCCCCCCCACCCCCCCTCCCCACCTCCTTACCCCCTTTCACCTTTCCCTTGCAACAGTCTATTCTTCCACGTTATATTTGTCACACTTTCCCTGCCCTACTCCACCCTGTTCTAATCCGGTTTGTTTTTCCTTCTCCATCTTTCTCTTTCTTTTACTGTCGGTACTCAAATTGATAGAAGACGGAAAAGCAGCATGCTTCATTGGTGCTACGTTTAACCTTTTCGTTAGTTGTATTGTATTAACTGACTCCATCACTTTTGCGGCCACAACTTACTAGCAAAAAGGAGAAAGCCGAAGAATGTTCCAACTAACGCCCACTGGAAACCACTAATGTGAATTATAAGCATACATTGTACAGGTATATACTTTGTATTGTACAGATATATACTTTGTATTGTACAGGTATATACTTTGTATTGTACAGGTGTATACTTTGTATTGTACAGATATATACTTTGTATTGTACAGATATATACTTTGTATTGTACGGATATATACTTTGTATTGTACAGATATATACTTTGTATTGTACAGGTATATACTTTGTATTGTACAGGTATATACTTTGTATTGTACAGATATATACTTTGTATTGTACAGATATATACTTTGTATTGTACAGGTATATACTTTGTATTGTACAGGTGTATACTTTGTATTGTACAGATATGATTTATGGAACCTCAACTGAACTGGATTTACACTGTTTCGTTATATGCTTATATATTACAATGAATTTCAACTCCTTCAATTTGTAGAAAAAGAGCTTTATTGAACCAGGAGGTCACACCAATAGATATGGATATGAATATGGTTCAGACTATAACATACAAAGTAGTTGGGCTCAAGGCAAACATGATGCATTGAGGGACTCGATGGTAGCTTATACAAAACGTATGAGTGACATTAGGCGCATCAGAGGAATCAATGTCAAGAGACATGTAGAGCATACTTCAAACACACCAGCCTTATGGATAAATAGCAGCAATTGTTCGTCTCAGTTTGATATGATGGCTGACAAGAAGCAGCACCCTGCTCACCACAGGCTAACCAAATCATTGGGTACCATCAAGTTGCAGCCATTGCTGGGCAGCAAAAGAGTATCCAGAGAAGAAGAAATCACTTTCGGTGAAACATTGCAAACGCACAAGGTAGAAGAGGTGGGTCTAACTGAGCGAGAAAGAGCCATTTTGTTGGTTCGTAGTTTCGCACTACTTTGCGCACTTTGTGCGCTGCTTTAAGAATTGTCCATTTCTTTAGCAAACCCAAACTCAAAAAGTCGATTTAGCTTATTGACATGATAGCTCCTCCACATAATTTTGTCGCTTATACCATTTAATGTCATTGTTCTGTCACATCCTCTACAGCACATCCTCTACAGCACATCCTCTACAGCACATCCTCTACACCACATCCTCTACAGCACATCCTCTACAGCACATCCTCTACAGCACATCCTCTACAGCACATCCTCTACAGCACATCCTCTACACCACATCCTCTACAGCACATCCTCTACAGCACATCCCCTACACCACATCCTCTACAGCACATCCTCTACACCACATCCTCTACAGCACATCCTCTACAGCACATCCCCTACACCACATCCTCTACACCACATCCTCTACATCCTCTACAGCACATCCTCTACAGCACATCCTCTACAGCACATCCCCTACAGCACATCCTCTACAGCACATCCTCTACAGCACATCCTCTACACCACATCCTCTACAGCACATCCTCTACAGCACATCCTCTACAGCACATCCTCTACAGCACATCCTCTACACCACATCCTCTACATCCTCTACAGCACATCCTCTACAGCACATCCTCTACAGTACATCCTCTACAGCACATCCTCTACAGCACATCCTCTACACCACATCCTCTACAGCACATCCTCTACAGCACATCCTCTACACCACATCCTCTACAGCACATCCTCTACAGCACATCCTCTACAGCACATCCTCTACAGCACATCCTCTACAGCACATCCTCTACAGCACATCCTCTACAGCACATCCTCTACAGCACATCCTCTACACCACATCCTCTACAGCACATCCTCTACAACACATCCTCTACAGCACATCCTCTACAGCACATCCTCTACAGCCTCCACTATGTTCAGTCTCTCAAGCAATCGCTACATTTGTCAACTGCAAGCGCATCAGCGTTCCAGCAAGTCTCACAGACTTCACTACATTTCTTTTCCCTCCCCAAACCTATAACCGGGCGGGCTAACACGAAACAACTCAACAAGAAATGGCTAATCAGCTTAACAACTCCTAGGAGCTCATGACTCAGACAAACTACACCAAAACACACCACATTCTCTTGGCAGTAACACCATAACAATGTACTGGTGTTTGGGGTTGTCCTAAATGAAAGAAGTATTAATATTCAATGGAAACTCAGCCATTTATAGGGTCAAGCACAGAGAATAATTGTCTAAGACAACGCACAATATTCAGTAGCATACAATGAAGGCCCAAACTTCATAGCATAGAAACACAGTGTGATAGTAAAATATCCAAAAATACCATTATCTATCAATTATAGACAAGATCGATAGGAATGCAATAGGATAAGAATGAGAGGAAGATTAAAGCGTGCAGTGGCAAAGGCCCAGACCTCTGCCTGGTTATCCAACATCTAGCCAGCTCGCCCAAACTAGTGTCTCTTGGCTTCCTACTGCAGTTCTTGGTCTTTCACTGCCATGTATCTAGATTGTTCCACATTTGGTCATGCCATTAAGCAAGGGATAGGTTGGGTTGAAACTTTTGAGGCTATTCTGGGTTTGTGTCTATAGTGGCCATCTGGTTTCCAGCCAGGGTTGGCACCAAGGGATGGGATGCATATGAATTGATAGTTTGCTCAGTTGGGTCCAGTCACATACAGAGATCTACCCGTCCCTGATCTATATAGAGTTCCACGTGGTCTGTCACATCAGGAGGTCCACCTGATCCTGTCGCATACAGAGGTCTACCTGGCCCTGATGCATAAAAAGTTCGACCCGACCCTGTCGCATATAGAGTCCCTGTCACAAACCAAGGTCCACCTGTCCTTGACACATGCAGAGGTCCACCTGCACTCCAATTGCTATATTGGGTTAGTTTTTGTGAACTCCTAGAGAGCTCTTTTCAGTCTCACAATGAATAGTTATTGTAGTAAGGTTACTAACTATATGTAGTTAGGTGACTAATTATATGTGGTTAGGTGACTAACTATATGTAGTTAGGTGACTAACTATATGTAGTTAGGTGACTAACTATATGTAGTTAGGTTACTAACTATATGTAGTTAGGTTACTAACTATATGTAGTTAGGTGACTAACTATACGTAGTTAGGTTGCTAACTATATGTAGTTAGGTTACTAACTATATGTAGTTAGGTTACTAACTATATGTGGCTAGGTGACTAACTATATGTAGTTAGGTGACTAACTATATGTAGTTAGGTTACTAACTATATGTGGCTAGGTGACTAACTATATGTAGTTAGGTTACTAACTATATGTAGTTAGGTTACTAACTATGTGTAGTTAGGTTACTAACTATGTGTAGTTAGGTTACTAACTGTATGTAGTTAGGTTACTAACTATATGTAGTTAGGTGACTAACTATGTGTAGTTAGGTTACTAACTATATGTGGCTAGGTGACTAACTATATGTAGTTAGGTGACTAACTATGTGTAGTTAGGTGACTAACTATGTGTAGTTAGGTTACTAACTATGTGTAGTTAGGTTACTAACTGTATGTAGTTAGGTTACTAACTATATGTGGCTAGGTGACTAACTATATGTAGTTAGGTGACTAACTATATGTAGTTAGGTTACTAACTATATGTGGCTAGGTGACTAACTATATGTAGTTAGGTGACTAACTATGTGTAGTTAGGTGACTAACTATGTGTAGTTAGGTTACTAACTATGTGTAGTTAGGTTACTAACTGTATGTAGTTAGGTTACTAACTATATGTAGTTAGGTGACTAACTATGTGTAGTTAGGTGACTAACTATGTGTAGTTAGGTGACTAACTATGTGTAGTTAGGTTACTAACTATATGTAGTTAGGTGACTAACTATATGTAGTTAGGTGACTAACTATATGTAGTTAGATTACTAACTATATGTAGTTAGGTTACTAACTATATGTAGTTAGGTGACTAACTATGTGTAGTTAGGTTACTAACTATGTGTAGTTAGGTGACTAACTATGTGTAGTTAGGTGACTAACTATATGTAGTTAGGTGACTAACTATATGTAGTTAGGTGACTAACTATATGTAGTTAGGTGACTAACTATATGTAGTTAGGTGACTAACTATATGTAGTTAGGTTACTAACTATATGTGGCTAGGTGACTAACTATGTGTAGTTAGGTTACTAACTATATGTAGTTAGGTGACTAACTATATGTAGTTAGGTTACTAACTATATGTGGTTAGGTGACTAACTATATGTAGTTAGGTGACTAACTATATGTAGTTAGGTGACTAACTATATGTAGTTAGGTGACTAACTATATGTAGTTAGGTGACTAACTATATGTAGTTAGGTGACTAACTATATGTAGTTAGGTTACTAACTATATGTGGCTAGGTGACTAACTATGTGTAGTTAGGTTACTAACTATGTGTAGTTAGGTGACTAACTATGTGTAGTTAGGTGACTAACTATATGTAGTTAGGTGACTAACTATATATAGTTAGGTTACTAACTATATGTGGCTAGGTGACTAACTATACGTAGTTAGGTTACTAACTATATGTAGTTAGATTACTAACTATATGTAGTTAGGTGACTAACTATGTGTAGTTAGGTTACTAACTATATGTAGTTAGGTGACTAACTATATGTAGTTAGGTGACTAACTATATGTAGTTAGGTGACTAATTATATGTAGTTAGGTGACTAACTATATGTAGTTAGGTGACTAACTATATGTAGTTAGGTGACTAACTATATGTAGTTAGGTGACTAACTATATGTAGTTAGGTTACTAACTATATGTGGCTAGGTGACTAACTATACGTAGTTAGGTTACTAACTATATGTAGTTAGATTACTAACTATATGTAGTTAGGTGACTAACTATGTGTAGTTAGGTGACTAACTATGTGTAGTTAGGTGACTAACTATGTGTAGTTAGGTTACTAACTATATGTAGTTAGGTGACTAACTATATGTAGTTAGGTGACTAACTATGTGTAGTTAGGTTACTAACTATATGTAGTTAGATTACTAACTATATGTAGTTAGGTTACTAACTATATGTAGTTAGGTGACTAACTATGTGTAGTTAGGTTACTAATTGGATGTAGTTAGGATACTAACTATATGTAGTTAGGTGACTAACTATGTGTAGTTAGGTTACTAACTATATGTAGTTAGGTGACTAACTATATGTAGTTAGGTGACTAACTATATGTAGTTAGGTGACTAACTATATGTAGTTAGGTGACTAACTATATGTAGTTAGGTGACTAACTATATGTAGTTAGGTGACTAACTATATGTAGTTAGGTGACTAACTATATGTAGTTAGGTTACTAACTATATGTTGTTAGGTTACTAACTGTATGTAGTTAGGTTACTAACTGTAAGTAGTTAGGTTACTAGCTGTAAGTAGGTGGGTTACTAGCTGTAAGTAGGTGGGTTACTAGCTGTAAGTAGGTGGGTTACTAGCTGTAAGTAGGTGGGTTACTAGCTGTAAGTAGGTGGGTTACTAACTAAGTAGGTGGGTTACTAGCTGTAAGTAGGTGGGTTACTAACTGTAAGTAGGTGGGTTACTAACTGTAAGTAGGTGGGTTACTAACTGTAAGTAGGTGGGTTACTAGCTGTAAGTAGGTGGGTTACTAACTATATGTAGTTGGGTTACTAGCTGCAAGTAGGTGGGTTACTTGCTGTAAGTAGGTGGGTTACTAACTGTAAGCAGGTGGGTTATAAACTGCCCTTAAATAGGTTAGCAACGGTATGTCAACTGGTTGAGTTCTTTAGATTGGAGGCTTGACAGAGTACATTGTTCAGACTGTTTTGTTTCCTACAGAAAGAAGCAGTGAAGTTGAAGCATATCACTGTGACAATATCTATACCTTCAACTGAGCAACAGAGTGAGCCCCAACGCGATTCACCTGCACAGCCAGTACCAAACGAAGCTCTGACGCGTAAACTAGTGCCCTTAGGAGGTGGCAAGGCGCGGCCACGAAAAGCCAAACGAATGAAGATAAGTGAACCCTCTCTTGAATCGATAGATGAAGATGTCAGTGAAACAAATATTCATAATCAGGAAATAGAAGAAAGCTATTCCCATCTCCTGAATGATGTATACAGTTTGCATGAGCATATGATATACCACAAACGTAGAACTACGGCATTGCTTAAACAAACCAATTATGCTCATCCTTCTCATCAGCGCAGTCGACAAATAGCTATGACTGTTCTTGCAAGGAAAAAATTTAGAAAGTTAGCTGTCGCGCCTTCTGTCAAGCCATCACTGAGGTACACCAATGGTAACAGTCCAGCTAAAAGTCCTTACGATGGGAATGCCGAGCTTCTCCCCACAATGGAATGTGGCTGAAAACTTTGTATATTTTGGATACATGCCGCTGCCATGCAATGTGACGGTACTGTACCGGACACTCCAAAGTATGCCTTAACAGAAAATTGTTTCGTGATATTACTGGTTGTATCATAGCCTATTTATGGTTCCATTGGGGTAATGCATCTTCTTCAGTCTAAAACCTTTTTGGTTTGGTAAATGGTCTTGTGATGTGCACTCTATCGTAGTTGACACTAAGTGCCAGCTGACTTGAATATATATCCCATAAGCAACTCAGTGCAACCAGTTATGTTATAGACACCAGCTGACTTGAATATATATCCCATAAGCAACTCAGTGCAACCAGTTATGTTATAGACACCAGCTGACTTGAATATATATCCCATAAGCAACCGGTAGTAATACTTTGCGTGAGCGTGAGTGGCGTGAGCGTGAGTGGCGTGAGCGGCGTGAGTGGAAATACGGATTTTTCAACGGTAAACAACTTCTCTAATAGACATAAAATTATTGGAATAGCTACACGAACCCTGAAAAAAACAGCGTTTTGCCTATGGAATGAAAACAATACAAAGTAGCAACTTTAAAAATAATATATAATTATGGAGTCAAATATTTTTAAATGATTCTGAATTAATACTAATACATTCCTTTGAAAAATTGCAAGCCGTATACTTAGAGGCTTTGTCATCTACACTTCACGAATTATGCGTTAAAAGGCGTGAATTCACAGTTTCAGCCATTTCCAATCCAATTACAACTGGCTAACTACTACTATTATGCCTGGCTGTGACCTGTTGAATGTATTAACTGCTATGGGTAGGGAGTTTTAATGATCCCATTTTCATCAGACGAAGGTTTAGCTCGTAAGCTCCAGCAGGAACTGCAGTGAGTAATAAATAATAATTAATAATAATGCTACTAAATAATAATAACATAATAATAATAATAATTAAATAATAAATTAATAAATAAAAAAACTCTCCTCATCGTCATTATAAATGATGATGATGTGCCAGGGGCAAGAACAACACATTGTTGTTGTGAAAGTCATCCTCTGGCTCAACACATTGTAAGGTGTAAATATTTAACTACATTGATTACTGATTATCATTACTGACTGTTTAATTTGATATATAATAATTATTATAATAATAATAGTAATAATAAATAATAATAATATAATAATAAATAATAATTATTATTATTATAATAAAATTAAATAATAATAACAATTCTCACTAATAATTTTAATAATAATAATGTCTTGAAATTCTTCTAATGTTAGTTATTTTACATTATTATTACTGTGCAAACATTATTATTATCATCATCGTGGCTTCGAATTGATGGAGAACGTTAGAAATATTTCAAATAAATAATAATTAATTAATAATGATGTTATTTATTTTATTTACTAATTATTACTCTACATAATAGATAATAATATTAATTGATATTATAATTATTATTAATATACCCTACCCTCGTTTTGTATTATCTTCCATTTTCATCATCAACTGCTACAACTATTATTTATTATTATTTACTTTTATTGGTTATCATCGTATTCTAACAACATATTATTTTTAACCAACTGTATGGGTGTTTTTTGATCATTTTTTCGTTATTATTAAATTATGATGATTAGTATGACTGAACTGCTAATGATTGATTCAAACATTCCTATTATTCATGAAATTGAGGATTATTTTTATTAGCGCCATCATTATTATCATCATTATTTAATTAGCTATTATTATTATGTATATTATAATTATATTAATTATGATATAAACATATAATTGTAATAAATGGTTAATAAACTAACTGCTATGAATTAATAGTAAGCGATAATAAATTATCATTGTTATTATTATTATGTCGATCAAGAAATAATAAAACATTTGTATTACAAAACCATAATAAAACACAATTTAAGTTTTTTTTCATCCCCCCTCCCTCCCCCCCCCCCCCCCCCCCCCCCCCCAATGACTTGAGACGAGATCATCCTGGAGTGTTCATCATCCTAATTTTGAAATATTGTTTTACGTAAAGATGTTTCATGTAAGTTAATTTTTTTGATATCCAGCTGAAACAACCAATTTATTTATTTGAAAAATTAATTGAGACCAACAATGAAATGACATGAACCCTGAATCGTAAAAAATATATTAGTCCATGTTAAGTATAAGTAGGTTGCACATGTACATTGTCAAAGAAGTCGCTAGAGAAAAAATAGTTAAATTTGTCTATTGTCATGGCGTAGATGCATCAACTACTAGATATTTAAAACAAAATTAGGTTTTGAATAGTACGAATGAAATTCATGAGATAAGCATCTTATCATTGTTCATGTTGTAATTAATTTGTTGATAGTTTATATTATTTACCATAAAGTGGTGTTGTTAGAATCATTTTGAGGATGACGGAATTTGAGAAGGTGCAGGAAGATGGAAAACTGAGGCTTCAACGCAAGTCGCTGCCGACATCATTTGCTCATAAAGTTGGGAAAGTGCCAAGTGAACCTTGCATTCATCAATTTTCTATACTCGTTGCTCATAACAGGTAATGCATCAAAAACTGACCTACATTTCAATTTTGATGCAACATCTATGAGAGTAGTTGGTATACATTGAATGTTTGTATCTGTAGAGCCTAAAACAAAAGAGCTCATGGCTGAAAAAGTTTCACAGCACTGAACTTTTCGAGTCTAGTCTGAAAGTTGGATCTGGAAGGTGACATGACGGTATGGCTGTCTAGAGTTTCATAGATTGAGTAGTTCAAGTTGTATTTGTCTACCAGTTTTCTTTGTTAATATTTTTGATCAATTTGTTCACATTTGTATTAACAGGTATTCAGGTGAAGAATTTTGACACTAACGTTCCTCTTGCCACTCAGGTTATATAGGATGCCCTCCACATATGCCATGCTGCTGAGTTGATACCTCGATAGATGGAGCCGGTGATCAGGACGATTGGTCGTCTTCATCAGATTGCGATTGATTTATGTCTTATCCCAAGATTGATCTTCCTCACTGTCGCTGTATTAAAACTAATATAGAAGCAAATATTGTAGCCAATTATGTCGTGTTTGACTGCAGTTTCCTGGTCACTTGATTCCATTATAATACTGATTGAATTTTCATAATTTATTTGTTTTAGTTCTTTGGAACCTGTGGTGTATAATATTATTGCCTAGGTACTACACTGGGAAATCCCAACCTTAATTGTCATGGCTTGCTTTTGCATATTGTTATTTTCTTGTTTTTTTACTACATAATATTGTCGTAAAATGAATCCAAGTTGAGATTAGTTGTTTGAAAGAGTGGTTGAGCTCCTGATTCAAGAGTTCCACTCTCCATTAACTGTCTATGTGTAAGCAAACCTGATTATGTTGCATCCACAACATCAAAGATTCTCTAACATGATTGTGAAGTATCCAAACTGGCCAATTCGTTCCATCACCCTGCTGACTGGGTAATAAATGTTATAGCAACATTTGGATTAAAAATGGCACCCTCTTGGAGTGAGGGAACACAACTCTACCCATATACGTCTGTGCACAAACCTAATTTTTTATGACAAAGTTATAGCATTTTTCCTATCAATCTTCTATTCATTTCAAAAACCTTGCAGTGATGATAATGTCCACAATGTTGTATCAAAAAAAGTCAATTGGAACGAAGATATGCTGAGAACAAGGAGTAATTAGTCAAACTTCTTGCTCAGAACATGGTCACAGTAGTTTCAATTTTTTCCATGTTTTATTTGTTATTGTTAATAATTAATTGTAATTATTATATCACATAATTCATATTCCATAATTTTTTGTTATGATATTCTTTTATTTGTGTGATCACAACACTAAAGTTTTAAAAAGCAGATTATTAAATAATAAGAATCATACATACATGTGTGGTCGATGGTGTATGTACAAAAAATATTTTTTTGGACATAAAATGAAGTTACAACTTACTCGCACACTTCAATGAAGTTTTTAGTAGCATGAGCTTGTTTTAATTATTATTTCACTCATATTATATGTAATGCCATACCTTTCTTTGCATTAGTTAGTAAGTATTGCTCACAAACTAATGCAAAGAAAGATAATTTATTCACTTTAAAATCTTCTTCGCTGAGACGACATGAGCAATATTAGCATTTTTAAATGGGGAGTTGTTTACCCTTGGTAAAAATAATTGAAAATCCGTATTTCCACTCACGCCATTTACGCTCACGCCACTCACGCTCACGCAAAGTATTACAACCGTAAGCAACTCAGTGCAACCAGTTATGTTATAGACACCAGTGTGTAATCTACTGGCAAACTTCGACTTTTGTTTCGTTTGACAGTTTATAATAGCAACATCAACTGTTGCGGGTTGAGTAGTAAGTAGTAGTAGTAAGTAGTAGTAGTAAGTAGTAGTAGTAAGTAGTAGTAGTAAGTAGTAGTAGTAAGTAGTAGTAGTAAGTAGTAGTAGTAAGTAGTAGTAGTAAGTAGTAGTAGTAAGTAGTAGTAGTAAGTAGTAGTAGTAAGTAGTAGTAGTAAGTAGTAGTAGTAAGTAGTAGTAAGTAGTAGTAGTAAGTAGTAGTAGTAAGCAAACATCTTACCCAGCACTGGCTTGTCGTATCACAGAACTGGTCAGGAGATAACTACTGGGCTATGCCAGTCCAGTGTACAGTGACTTAGAGATAACTACAGGGCTATGCCAGTCCAGTGTATTCACCTAATAGCTAGGTACATACAACTACTACTCACACACTACTAGGTACGTACCACTACTACTCACCTAATAACTAGGTACGTACCACTACTACTCACCCAATAGCTAGGTACGTACCACTACTACTCACCCAATAGCTAGGTACATACCACTACTACTCACCCAATAGCTAGGTACGTACCACTACTACTCACCTAATAGCTAGGTACGTACCACTACTACTCACCCAATAGCTAGGTACGTACCACTGCTACTCACCCAATAGCTAGGTACATACCACTACTACTCACCTAATAGCTAGGTACGTACCACTACTACTCACCTAATAGCTAGTTACATACCACTGCTACTCATCCAATAGCTAGGTACGTACCACTACTACTCACCCAATAGTTAGGTACATACAACTACTACTCACCCAATAGCTAGGTACGTACCACTACTACTCACCTAATAGCTAGGTACGTACCACTACTACTCACCCAATAGCTAGGTACGTACCACTACTACTCACCCAATAGCTAGGTACGTACCACTACTACTCACCTAATAGCTAGGTACGTACCACTACTACTCACCTAATAGCTAGGTACGTACCACTACTACTCATCCAATAGCTAGGTACGTACCACTACTACTCACCCAATAGCTAGGTACGTACCACTACTACTCACCCAATAGCTAGGTACGTACCACTACTACTCACCTAATAGCTAGGTACGTACCACTACTACTCACCCAATAGCTAGGTACATACCACTACTACTCACCCAATAGCTAGGTACATACCACTACTACTCACCTAATAGCTAGGTACATACCACTACTACTCACCTAATAGCTAGGTACGTACCAATACTACTCACCCAATAGCTAGGTACATACCACTACTACTCACCTAATAGCTAGGTACATACCACTACTACTCACCTAATAGCTAGGTACATACCACTACTACTCACCTAATAGCTAGGTACATACCACTACTACTCACCCAATAGCTAGGTACGTACCACTACTACTCACCCAATAGCTAGGTACATACCACTGCTACTCATCTAATAGCTAGGTACGTACCACTGCTACTCATGTGACACTGGAGGGCCTCAATGATTATTTTTTGCCTAAAATAAACATTTTGTGGAGTTATGAAAAAGTTAGTTAGCAAACTTTTATATAACAACATGATGAGGTTATCATTATTATGCGTTGCCAACAAAAATTAACATGGCCGACCCGTAAATCCGGCTACATCATTGAAGGGTTGTAAGATGTCGGTTGTTATGATTTGCTATTCCAGCTATAATTCTATGTAAACAACAAGAGGTGATTTCAATACACCTTCAATCATGCATGCATCAGCCAACCTTATGCATCGTGTGCATTGTTAGTATTGGGTATGGTACTGCAAGCACTTGTGGGGGTGGAGCGGCTAGCCCTCACACTGTTCAAATGGTCAACCGCTAAAAATCTTTTGGTTGATTAGGTACTTATGTGAGAAACATTCTAATGCTCAACTCACATACACTGAAAGTGTATATGTTACAGCTTCAGTGTTATTTTTGTTAATGCTTTTTAACTGAACTAGCAGGTGATAGTGACGGAGACTGAAACAGGTATACCCAGCAGCCATGTTTTGTATTACTTGTACACTTGTATTGTATGCTATACTTGTACTGTACAACTCAAATTATATACAGCTAAGGTGTAGTAAATATGGACCATATATGGTTGTTTTACCAACTTTTATCTGACGAGTGTACAATTTGTGCACAAAAATATTAGTTATATAACATCAGCTTAGTAGCATCTTATTCTATTATCATTCTTATACAGGTAAGCTCACCTAGGTTTGAGCACTCTATAGTTAGATGTCCTCCCACCACTAATAGATATAGTTGTATAAATATATATATGTATGTGTTGTGGTAAACCTTTGTTGTAGTGTATACTTGTTGTAGTGTATACTTGTTGTAGTGTATACTTGTTGTAGTGTATACTTGTTGTAGTGTATACTTGTTGTAGTGTATACTTGTTGTAGTGTATACTTGTTGTAGTGTATACTTGTTGTAGTGTATACTTGTTGTAGTGTACACTTGTTGTAGTGTACACTTGTTGTAGTGTATACTTGTTGTAGTGTATACTTGTTGTAGTGTATACTTGTTGTAGTGTATACTTGTTGTAGTGTATACTTGTTGTAGTGTATACTTGTTGTAGTGTATACTTGTTGTAGTGTACACTTGTTGTAGTGTATACTTGTTGTAGTGTATACTTGTTGTAGTGTATACTTGTTGTAGTGTATACTTGTTGTAGCGTATACTTGTTGTAGTGTGCACTTGTTGTAGTGTATACTTGTTGTAGTGTATACTTGTTGTAGTGTATATTTGTTGTAGTGTATACTTGTTGTAGTGTATACTTGTTGTAGTGTATACTTGTTGTAGTGCATACTTGTTGTAGTGTATACTTGTTGTAGTGTATATTTGTTGTAGTGTATATTTGTTGTAGTGTATACTTGTTGTAGTGTATACTTGTTGTAGTGCATACTTGTTGTAGTGTATACTTGTTGTAGTGTATACTTGTTGTAGTGTATACTTGTTGTAGTGTATACTTGTTGTAGTGTATATTTGTTGTAGTGTATACTTGTTGTAGTGTATACTTGTTGTAGTGTATACTTGTTGTAGTGTATACTTGTTGCGGTGTATATTTGTTGTGGTGTATACTTGTTGTGGTGTATATTTGTTGTAGTGTATACTTGTTGTGGTGTATACTTGTTGTAGTGTATATTTGTTGTAGTGTATACTTGTTGTAGTGTATACTTGTTGTGGTGTATATTTGTTGTAGTGTATACTTGTTGTAGTGTATACTTGTTGTAGTGTATACTTGTTGTAGTGTATACTTGTTGTAGTGTATACTTGTTGTAGTGTATACTTGTTGTAGTGTATACTTGTTGTAGTGTATACTTGTTGTAGTGTATACTTGTTGTAGTGTATACTTGTTGTAGTGTATACTTGTTGTGGTGTATACTTGTTGTGGTGTATACTTGTTGTAGTGTATATTTGTTGTAGTGTATACTTGTTGTAGTGTATACTTGTTGTAGTGTATACTTGTTGTAGTGTATACTTGTTGTAGTGTATACTTGTTGTAGTGTATACTTGTTGTAGTGTATACTTGTTGTAGTGTATACTTGTTGTAGTGTATACTTGTTGTAGTGTATATTTGTTGTAGTGTATACTTGTTGTAGTGTATACTTGTTGTAGTGTATACTTGTTGTAGTGTATACTTGTTGTAGTGTATACTTGTTGTAGTGTATACTTGTTGTAGTGTATATTTGTTGTAGTGTATACTTGTTGTAGTGTATACTTATTGTAGTGTATATTTGTTGTAGTGTATACTTGTTGTAGTGTATACTTGTTGTAGTGTATACTTGTTGTAGTGTATACTTGTTGTAGTGTATACTTGTTGTAGTGTATATTTGTTGTAGTGTATACTTGTTGTAGTGTATACTTGTTGTAGTGTATACTTGTTGTAGTGTATACTTGTTGTAGTGTATACTTGTTGTAGTGTATACTTGTTGTAGTGTATACTTGTTGTAGTGTATATTTGTTGTAGTGTATACTTGTTGTAGTGTATATTTGTTGTAGTGTATATTTGTTGTAGTGTGGCAGATTTTGGTGCATGCGATTAGAAAACTGCTTGTTTGCTAGCAGACGTGGATCAGAGACGCACTAGAAGTCTACCCCCAGTCCTTGTAAACGTGCTATGCTGGTAAAGTAACCTGCTGTGCCGGTGGTACAGCTTGCAGGGCTGTTAGTGACCCCTGGCTGACCCGGTATGATGCTACTGGGTGGGCACAAGATGGCCGAATTAGCTGAGGATCTCCAAAACTAGCTAGGAGCTTACACTAACCTTGGAGCCGAAAATACTTTTCCTTGGATTACTGGATAGATCGACCAAAAGCTAGGTATAGCCTCGGGACCCTATGGAGTCTCTGATTAGACAATGGAGAAAGGACTCCACCCTTTAACAACTTGGCACCATTTACATTTATTTAATGTCATTCTACCGCATGATTTGCTGACTATTTATATTTTTATTGGTCTAATTACTTCCTGTGTATGTATTGATATATCTAATATGCAAATAACTTCCTGCCAGCCTGCCTATATAATGGCTGGAACTCTTGTATCTCATTGCATTCATTCAATCATGCCTTGCCAATCAACCTAATGGAAAGCCATCCTAGGACTTTGGTGCTGATGAATAAAGCCACTAACCAAACAACACTCTGTGTAGTTTGTCTGAGCTGTGGACTCGGTGCTTGCCAACTGATCTGGCAGTAACTGATCATTAGTTGTCACTGTCATACCAGCACAGTGTCCCCTCTGGATAGAGGTATAATACTTGAGATTAGTGGAATTACGTGGAAACCAGATCGAAATCAATTACATTGGTGGCAGCGGTGGGATAAACGGTATCTTCCCATACTGTGCTCTTTCATGCTACCACCTTGCCCTAAGAACACACTGCAGGACAGCTACCATTGAGAATAGATATACCCACCTTGCCCTAAGAACACACTGCAGGACAGCTACCATTGAGAATAGATTTACTGGGTGTAGTACTGAGGAGATTATATTGCAACCGTTGGCCCAGTATAGCACTGGATTTCTCTGCAGGCTTGTTGAGGCCCTCTGCTCTGCAGCAGCCATACCGGCACAGCTATACCGGCACAGTATACGCCAACTAATCACTGTCTGTATCAACCGTAGAGCTTGCTCCATTCGCAGCAGTCTAATACAGGCTCATACGGTATCCCTACAGGCTCGCAGAGTTCGCGCTGTAGTAGTGATATCGGTTCTGTACAAGAGTGAGTTTGATTATTTGAGACTGAAGACCTGTTGCATACAGGCATACCAATATTGACCCATCACAGCAAGCAGATTGAAAGCCACTGGCGTTAGCTATCTATAGCTTGGAGTGTTTCTCAGCTAGTACATGTAGCCCTGCCTTAAGTTCTGTAGAAAACTATCCACACTGACTGTACGGTTGTGGAGTTTACTCCGCCGGCAGCAAAACTGATTGAGAGAGAGTCATGTATCCGCTATACAGGCTCGATTGCTAAAGACTACTTCAGCCTGGGGAGTTGCTCAGCTGGTAACATTGACCTCAGCTCTGTATCTCTAGAGCTTGCTTCACCATGCAGCAGTGCACTAGAGTTTAGTAACAGTTGTTACAGCTACAGGTTGCCTGATACTGTCACAGTATCCACTCTACCGGCTGCTAGAGCCACTGGAAGTACTGATCCAGGCCCCGGGATCCAGTTGCGTTGATGATTTCTTAGATTGGAGTTGAGTCACTCGTCCATCAGCAAATGATGGCCAGCCAAAAAGCGTGCAGCGCTGGTAGAGTCCCTGCTGGCAACCCAGAGAACACAGCGATAGACAGATGAAGCATTGCAAGCCATCCTGGACCTAACCAAGGCAATGCACCAGCAACTTTTAAAGCCCCGGAATTCGACGGAGAGAGAGAGATGTCGAATATTTTATCACCAGATCCATAGGAGTGGCAGAAGTCAATGAGTGGCCAAAGAATATGGCCAGGTTACACTTACGAGATGCGGTAGAGCACTGGACCGTGAAAAGCCTCCACATCTGAAGGGTGTCTTTGCTGCCCTACAGGAATTTTTTGGTCTGACGGCAAGGGAAGCTATGACCCTGCTCACCAACCTGCGCAGACAGCACAAAACATCGCTCCAGGACCACGCTATTAAGGTCGAGTGTCTGGTACGCATTGCTTATGCTGATCTCCCTCTCAGACTCATGCAGAGGATAATGCTGGACACGTTCAGTACCACAATTGGGAATGTACATCTGCAGAGGCATTTGTTGGCTATGCAGCCCACTGACTTGGTTGATGCAGTCCGGGCCGGCAACAAATATCTATAGATTAAAACGCCATTTGAGAAGCACCAGGCTCATGTAAGGATGGTGGAAGTAAAAGATGATGAAGAGGAGTGGATAGAGGCAGCCACCCTTCAACCATCCAACCCTTACAAACAAGTATAAAGAAAGAGCCAGCAAGCACAATGCAAAGGCATTCTTCAGAAGCACTCAACTGTGCCCGGACGGAAATCCCACTACCCGTCCATTGGCAAGACTAGGAAAGAGAGAAAAACAGTCAAAAAACCCACACAACAGGCACCTAACATGCTATGTTTAGTTTCAGAAGGACCCCCAGAAGCCCCCGGCAACTTTCAATCCACAGATTGACAATACCAAAGACAAGAAAAAAGCTAGAAAAATGTCCCAAAACTACCAGTATCCTAACACATTCGGAGCTTCCTGTGCAGACAAGCAGTGTGTCAAAGTTGTAGGCAACTTAGCAGCACAGACCAGCCACTTGTACCTAGCAGTGACAGCTACAAAACAATCCCCCTGCTGGCCATGGCAGCTAGCAATTTTTTGAAGCTAAAGGAGCACGAGAAGAATCCACTGCGGGATGCAGACCTTGACAACTGTCTACCAGCCAATGACGCAGAGACCTAGCTACTGGCGATGCCCACAGCTGAGCTGATTAAAGGCTCCCTTCCCCCAGTAGTAGATACAGTGGAAGAGAACTTGCTGCTGGAGGCATACTTCCATAACTACCTGCTGTCCAACTCTACTGAGACAGAACTAACTACCATGCCAATCCCCGAGTCATGTAAAGACCCCCCCCCCCCTTTCTCCCTAGGTGAAGCCAGTGAAGAAACCACACCAGCCAGTGCAAATACAGAGGAAATGCAGTCAAAAAGGACTGCAAGTACACAAGGTAATTATCACCCTTTAAGATGGTACTTGCAGAAGAAGGCTATAGTGGCAGCTAAGGTTGACTGTCCTACGACCTCCTCACCACCAGCCTTAGTGCCCCATAGCACTGTGAACTACACCCCGGGTTGTTGTTGGCACCCTCTATGGTACTCAATGGGGAGAAGAGAAGGCGTTGGCATTCCGCTGATAAGGGACAACATTCTCCTGGAGTGACAATACGGAGCATCCTACAGGCGGTAGAACTTCCAGAGCCACTGTTGTCATCGATACATGACATTGTATCCCAACAAGCCCAATATCACTGCGAGCAAACCCCAAATCCCAAAGTTGCCTGCGCATGCTGTTGTAGAGACACGATCCTGAGTGGATGTGAAGCCAGCACCTAAGGTACGTCTGGTAAAGATGGTGAGCCCTCCAGTAGAGGAAGAGATGGAGCTGATTCCCAGCTTCCAAAAGGAGTTGAGTCACGGGAGGTATCCTGTGAGGGAGACCTTCTCCGGAGAGAGGGGGTTTGTCATCACATGGTATAGTACCTGACTAAGCACTATAATTAGTCTAATATATTTAACCTGGGTACAGAGATACCCCCCACACATATTGCTCTTGCTATGTTGTACTTAAAGACAGGGCATGTCTTTAATGGAGAGTGGTATGTGGTAGATTTTGGTGCATGCCATTAGTAAACTGCTTGCTTGCTAGCAGACGTGGATCAGAGACACGCTAGAAGTTCACTCCTAGCCGTTGTAAAGGTCCTGTGTTGGTAGAGTAACTTGCTGTGCCGGTGGTACAGCTTGCAGGGCCAATCCTGACCCCTGTAGGGCCGGTAGTGGCCCTGGCTGACTATTTATATATCTATTGTTATTGGTCTAACTACTTCCTGTGCATGTATTGTTATTTCTAATATGCAAATAACTTCCTGTCAGTTTGCATATATAATGGCTGAAACTGTTGTATCTCATTGCATTCATGTCTTGCCAATCAACCTAATGGAAAGCCGTCCTAGGACTTTGGTGCTGATTAATAAAGCCACTAACCAAACAACACTTTGTGTAGTTTGTCTGAGCTGTGGACTCTGGGCTTGCCAACTGATCTGGCAGTAACTGATCATTAGTTGTCACTGTCATACCAGCACAGTGTTCCCTCTGGATAGAGGTATAATACTTGAGATTAGTGGAATTTCGTGGAAACCAGACCAAAATCCATCATCGTAATGTACCAATATTATAGTGTATACCTGTCGTAGTGTTTACTTTTCGTAGCGTATTTTTCTTGAAATGCATAATTTTCATAGCATATATTTCCAGTGCCTATTTGGCACCCAACTAAAATACTGCGTTGATGTCTGCTGCCTCACAACGGGCTCACAACGTACAAGTGCTGCCATCCCCCCCCCCCCTGCACACACTGATCTGTATGTTACTTTTCAAATGTTTCAGTTGCTGATAATCCAACATGTCGAAAGGCAATGATGCAAACAGTACAACGAGCTCTCGACCAGCATTTATTCTGCAGAGTGCCCGTGGTGCAATCAAACGGCCACCTCTTCCTGCTAATATCTATTCTGGTTAGAAAGCTGTTTGTCTTATCAGTTATTTTAGCTATCATAGACTGTGTTTTTATGTGAAAATATATGAAGAGCTTCTTAGGCTACGGTCCCTATGTGGAGAGCTGAGGCTACATTTTTTATGTGAAAAGCTTAGCTTATGTTTTTATGTAAATATCGTGGGTTGTATGTGCGATGTAAGTAGCACAGGCTATATGTGCGATGTAAGTAACACTGGCTATATGTGCTAAATGGCACGGGTGTGTATTTGCTGTGTTAGTTAGTAAGTTAGGTTGTAAATGCTATTGTGGTCAAAGTTTGTAGCCAGCTAGCCCTGTACATACCCCTGTACCCCCCCCCCCCCCCCCACTCCTCATCTGCCAGACATTGCTGCCACTCTTTCCCCTAGACATCCTCACCCCCTCCCCCTGTATACTTATACACTTGTATATTACGTACTTATATCCTATACACTCAATTATTTACATACTTTACAGGACCAGATAACATACGACACCATCGGGTGAAAAGGTTAGATGACTATTATATAGGGGCTGGAGGAGCAGGCAGCAAAGAGAGAACGAGCCAAATTGATTACATTACAAGAGGGCCTTCTTTCAGCTCGTTCCATAGACCTCGACATGAGCGAATTGGTGAGATTGGCTGGCCAGTCAATTTTTACAACACATGCAAAGGGCTCTAATCTGCCCAAACAGACAAACTGTTCAATAAAAGAAACCATCTCTGCAGAAATATTCTTCTGTAAATAAATCGTTTATAAAACTGTTCATTTAGTTTGCATTTCAGCTTATTGTACAACTGTCGTTTCTCACCAAACGACCACACGTGCCTCCACTGTACATAATGAGTGTGAAGACAGTACATAATGAGTGTAAAGACACTACATAATGAGTGCAAAGACAGTACATAATTAGTGTATTGCTGTGAAAAAGAAGGTTGAGCAAAATTGTAACAATTGTTGGAGTAAATGGATAATAATATCATTAGATACAACAAACAATCCTAATATTTAACACAAATTAAATGCATATGAACTTGGGATTGTGCTGAGGGTATTCCTATAAATATTAGACAACATGTGCTTGTATGTATACAAAGCATACCAGGCAAACGTACACATACACATTTACACAGTACAAACTTGTACCAACAGTTCAATTCTCTTTGTCCAGCAGAAGATCTTTGGGCATGAAGTCTTCAACGAATGTGATTTACTAAAATATAGAGATAATAGACAGATAAGTTGCACTAGTATGACACAACTATACACACTCACCACCCATCGTGTATACTCAAGTCACACTACATATAAATATATCGATTGTATTGGTAACAATAATACTGCAGACAAGTAAAACTGGATAGATGACCAGTAAGAAACACCACAAATTCGTCTCATAATAATACCGAAATGGTCATATCACTTATCAAGGATTCAAACAATAAAGGAGGTTGATAGCTCTATGTTTACCTATCAACCTGCATTGTATAAATACAATGCAGGAGGTTGATAGTTCTATGTTTACCTATCAACCTGCATTGTATAAATACAATGCAGGAGGTTGATAGCTCTATGTTTACCTATCAACCTGCATTGTATAAATACAAGTTATCTAAAACTATAAGAAGGAAGAATGTCTGTTCTCATGTCTATTCCTATTAACTTCTAAATTGCTGAGAAAAACAAAACTGTTGAACAAATATTCTAATTGATTAATATCGTGTACAGCACGAGTCTAAATTTTTTATTTGTTCTCAAGCCAAAGTTATTTGGGTTTTTAGCAGTTTTTCAATAGTAGGTGGATACGACTAACTTTTTATAATTTTCGTGTCAAATGGGAATGTATGCCTCAACTACTATGCAGAGAAATAAAAGCTGCTGAAAAAACAGCCGGTAAGACCAATTTGATGGATGGCGGGGATTTGGGGTTTGGGGTTTACTATTAACTCTCAAACTGGAGATTTTTGTAGATTGTACGTAGATTATAAGTGGAGACGAATCACAAACAGTTACGTTTACTTCGTTTGCTTAATGTGCGGTAGTTGAAGTGTAAATCAAACAATGCCGTGTTGGTATATGACTTCCTACCAGTATACAGAGATTAAAACATTCCTTCACAGCATTCTTTTTGCAAGTTAGTTGTATCAACAGTTAATACAGTGTACCAGCACACTGTTCTCTCGTGTCATCTTCCAAATTGAGCGGAGAAGAAGAGAGGAAGGAGGAGATGGAGAGGATAGAGCAAGGCAGAGGCGGAACAGGGCGGGGTTAGAGCAAGGTAGAGGCGGAACAGGGCGGGGTTAGAGCAAGGCAGAGGTGGAACAGGGCGGGGTTAGAGCAAGCCAGAGATGGAACAGGGCAGGGTTAGAGCAAGGTAGAGGTGGAACAGGGCGGGGTTAGAGCAAGGTAGAGGTGGAACAGGGCGGGGTTAGAGCAAGCCAGAGATGGAACAGGGCAGGGTTAGAGCAAGGTAGAGGTGGAACAGGGCAGGGTTAGAGCAAGGCAGAGATGGAACAGGGCGGGGTTAGAGCAAGGCAGAGATGGAACATGGAGGGGTTAGAGCAAGGTAGAGGTGGAACAGGGAGGGGTTAGAGCAAGGTAGAGGTGGAACAGGGCAGGGTTAGAGCAAGGTAGAGATGGAACAGGGCGGGGTTAGAGCAAGGTAGAGGTGGAACAGGGCGGGGTTAGAGCAAGCCAGAGATGGAACATGGAGGGGTTAGAGCAAGGCAGAGGTGGAACAGGGCGGGGTTAGAGCAAGGTAGAGATGGAACATGGAGGGGTTAGAGCAAGGTAGAGGTGAAACAGGGCGGGGTTAGAGCAAGGTAGAGGTGAAACAGGGTGGGGTTAGAGCAAGGTAGAGGTGGAACAGGGCGGGGATAGAGCAAGGTAGAGGTGGAACAGGGCAGGGTTAGAGCAAGGTAGAGGTGGAATAGGGCAGGGTTAGAGCAAGGTAGAGATGGAACATGGAGGGGTTAGAGCAAGGCAGAGGTGGAACAGGGCGGGGTTAGAGCAAGGCAGAGGTGGAACAGGGCGGGGTTAGAGCAAGGTAGAGGTTGAACAGGGCGGGGTAAGAGCAAGGCAAAGGTGGAACATGGAGGGGTTAGAGCAAGGTAGAGGTGGAATAGGGTGGGGTTAGAGCAAGGTAGAGATGGAACATGGAGGGGTTAGAGCAAGGTAGAGGTTGAACAGGGCGGGGTTAGAGAAGGGCAGAGGTGGAACAGGGCGGGGTTAGAGCAAGGTAGAGGTTGAACAGGGCGGGGTAAGAGCAAGGCAAAGGTGGAACATGGAGGGGTTAGAGCAAGGTAGAGGTGGAATAGGGTGGGGTTAGAGCAAGGTAGAGGTGGAACAGGGCAGGGTTAGAGCAAGGTAGAGGTGGAACAGGATGGGGTTAGAGAAGGGCAGAGGTGGAACAGGGCGGGGTTAGAGCAAGGTAGAGGTTGAACAGGGTGGGGTAAGAGAAGGGCAGAGGTGGAACAGGGCGGGGTTAGAGCAAGGTAGAGGTTGAACAGGGCGGGGTAAGAGCAAGGCAAAGGTGGAACATGGAGGGGTTAGAGCAAGGTAGAGGTGGAACAGGGCGGGGTTAGAGCAAGGTAGAGGTGGAACAGGATGGGGTTAGAGCAAGGCAGAGATGGAACAGGGCGGGGTTAGAGCAAGGTAGAGGTGGAACAGGGTGGGGTTAGAGCAAGGTAGAGGTGGAACAGGGCAGGGTTAGAGCAAGGTAGAGGTGGAACAGGGCAGGGTTAGAGCAAGGCAGAGGTGGAACAGGATGGGGTTAGAGCAAGGTAGAGGTGGAACAGGGCGGGGTTAGAGCAAGGTAGAGGTTGAACAGGGTGAGGATAGAGCAAGGTAGAGGTTGAACAGGGCGGGGATAGAGCAAGGTAGAGGTGAAACAGGGCGGGGATAGAGCAAGGTAGAGGTGAAACAGGGCGGGGTTAGAGCAAGGCAGATGTGGAACAGGGCAAGGTAGAGCAAGGTAGAGGGTGAGAAGTAGAGGAGGGCGGCATAGTGATCTTTAAATAAAAATATGAATAGCATAGTATTGATTATCGTCACCTTAGACCTCAAAACTTTCAAAATTGGAAAAAAATCATTTTCAAAGGTAACTTGAGCATACATTTGTGTAGTTGTAAATCTGTAGCTAAACAGAGTGAAATTGTGTGATGGATATCGCTGTCCACACAACGGAACCACAAACTGTTCTCCACTGGCTGAATACCGGCAGACACCCTGTCTGCCAGCACAGCAATTAGGTCAGTCTCTACAGGCCTAACAACCACTATCTCCTCTCACCAAAGAGGACGCCGTGTTGGTATGGCTCCAAGAAACTGTTATTGATGAGTACCTAAACTCCACATCTAATGGTGAGCTCTCAGCTCAGACGTATAACTTGGTGCTTTCAAGTCTATACATATATTGTCTAATACAATCCAGTATCCTGGTGTGCTTTGCCATCTGTTGCCACTGCTACCATGGCACTGCAATGGTAGCAGTGGCAACAGATGGCAAAGCAAGGGGCATTTGGCAAATTGCAAAGAATTACAGCCAAGCTTGGTCTTTTATAGGCCAGGCCACAGGAAGCACACATGAAGCAGTTGGCCTACTTTAGGAGTAGACCAATCAAGCATACAATATACAGTTTACAGGTAAGCGAATAGTACACACCAGATATATCTACAGTCCAATCAGGTAGGAAGCATATAGTTAATCATGGATGGCGCCCAGAAGTCGGGAGCGGAGTTAATAGTCCCATAGCCAATACAGTTAGTCACCAGATGTCCCTGCATCTCTTGAGTAGGTTCTTGGTCTTTTACGAGCCTTTGGTCTTGATATCTTGACATCTGCAGGAATCTAAGGTGTGGATTGGGGTGCTGGGGCCCTTAGCTAGGTTTTTCTCCTCTGGTTATGGCAGCCATCTTGGTGCCGGCCCGGGATACCTTCCCAGGGCCGGTACGGTGCCGGTAGTTTGCTGGTATAGGTAAATCAGTCTTTTATTTGGTGGAAACACTGCCGGCCCATTTCTCGGCCTGTGCCAGTGCTTACTACGGGTCTGTCTGATGCCAAAGGGCTGTCAGAGGCACTTCTCTGGTGCATTGGTCATGACTGAGCTCCACCAAAATCCACTACAATTGGTCACTTGCAGTTTGAATTAGACAAACTATCAACCCCAAGATCTTGGGTTTGTCCCAACATTCTGATATCCCTAGCCAGGTGTACTGAACAGGTGTACTGAACAGGTGTACTGAACAGGTGTACTGAACAGGTGTACTGAACAGGTGTGCTGCATTAAAGCGCAAGCTCTAATGATCAGTTTTGGGCTACAAGATATTGCATTGGAGCAATATTGTTAATTGCAGTGGAAGTATCTGACTACTAGAGTAGAGTGCATTAGAAAATTTTATAGCACGCGTGTCAGTCAACTGTTTTGGACTGTGTAACCTCAATACATAAACACATACAATGAAACTTCCAAAACTCAATGTTGAAGGGCCAAGAAAAACACATATAATTACGGATAGTATGGAATTGCCCAAACATACTTTGTGAGACTATAAATATAGATATAATAATAATATTTGATAACGTAACTAATAATATAATAAGCTATGAATAATTTTGAATACTTCTGGACATTTCTTTCACTTGATTTACACTGTGAATCAACTTTATTAATAATGACAACTTGAACTACCATTAATCAATAATAATCATTGTTTTTTTCTAAAATTATTTATTATTTTGATGCTAATCATGATAATAAATGATAACGATAATAATAAAAATAAGCAAGTGTACTTCATTTTTTTTTAAAATTATTATCAATTGGTGTAACGCTTTATCAATTAATGGCAATAATCATTCCAAAATGTACCAACAATAATTACTTAGTAACCGATATCAGCTGCATTTCTGTTGTCTTGCAGAAATAGTATGTATAGATCACATTGACTGGATAAGATTTGGGTTTATTGCTGGTTGATAGACAGCCTTGGATCTTTGTTACATTTCATCATTGACTCGGGGATTGTAGGGAGTACATTTGAAAAAATGTCGTCACTTACAAATCCTATGATCTACGATTGACAAAACTTCTGCTGTTCAATGCAATAAAAAACCTCTGCTTGCAAACAACAAACTGTATCTAAGGCTTTTCATGCAATCTGCGTGACAATTGGCTTTAAAAATGAAAATATGCAAACGGCTCTGTCAAACTAGAGGATAATATTGAAACATGAGAAGCCATTTCCATTGGCTGATGTTTGTGCCTTCGCTGTCATATTAAATAAACCAGTTTATTGATTTCTGCGCGGTCGATTTACGAGGGTTCAATTGTACTACAATGATTACATACTACGATAAACAGCTGCGGCAAAATATATATACAACAAATACATACTGCGAATAATACATAAAACAAATACATATTGCAATAAACACGTGCTACAATAAATATATAACAAACAACAAATAGGTTCTACAATAAACACATACTACAATAAACATATACAACAAAGACATACCACAACAAATACATTCTACAACAAGTACATGCCACAATAAATACATGCCACAATAAATACATGCCACAATAAAAACCTAGTACACTACCGTGTACGATGAGGGAGACAACCAATGATAGATTATACTCACCGTTTATTGGGGTCGACTATTAGTTGGTGGGTCGAGCAGGGCAGGGCGGAGCAGGGCAGGGCAGAGCAGGGCAGGGCCTGATGAACTCATTGCCAGATTCATGAAACCATTTATTGCAGACTGTACAATAGAAAGGGTATACTGTGCAAGGGATACAATGTACAAGGTATGTTCTACGTTATTGTACCATATACAATATATATACATATATTGTACACTGCATTAGGGCTGTCAAAGATTAAGAATTTTTGATCTTAATCTTTCCCATTAATCTTAAATTAATCTTATTTTTTAATCTTATCTACTCATGTGATATAAATGCAATGGTGGGGCACTAAAGTCATCATCCATCTACCTGCATGCTTGTAGAATGAGATAAGCAAACCTCAATTTGGATTTGTCAGTCCAGGAACAAATAACAGATATAATATCACAATAGTGTAATATCACAATGATAAACAAATATGTATGTATGTATTTATGTATGTAACTGGGAAAAAAACTTTTTTGAATGCAGAACTGAAAGGCAAGGAAAAAAACTAAAACTAGTTGCTATTTAAAGTTTTGATATTTACAGTACATGTTCAGGTAGGTACAAAGTGTAGGCACACATGATTGAAAGAAAATAAGATTGTTGGATACGCAAGTTAACGGAAACTTGAATATCGAATGTGAACAATAGTATACTTTTATCTCTGGCTTAGAAAACTATTATTTTTTTTATTTTCTCACAAAACTGCTACTCTCAAAAAACCTCTATGGAGAAAAAAGAGGAAACCCTTGGATGTACCAGGATAAATAATAAAAACATCACAAATGAACTTGCTTTAGGTATTTTTGACAACCTGATTAATTGATCGTGATATATTTTGGTAGTGTAGCTCAATAGTTTATAGTTAAATAAATAGCTTTAATTAGAATAATAAATAAATAAAACCACGAAAATTTAGTAACAAATAATTGTTTATTTTTGTTATTCAATTTTATTGTTATAATTAATAGATACTACACTAAAAAAAATGATATGCCCGGTAAGTTTCAATTTTTAAATAACAATTATAATATGTTATCAATTAATTGTATTGTTTGTGCTGAATAATAACAACAATAACAATAAAAACAAGTTTGATAAAAAAAATATAATTGTTTATTCTTAGAATGAATAAAGACAGTAATATGAAAATTGTTTTAAAGGATAAACCATATTACATCGTATTACATGTTATTATTATATAAGATATTTTGGTAACTATTATTATTGGTCACTTTTACATATCTATTGCAGTTTTTTATTATTATTATTATTACCAAAAATCATCATTTTGTTAGGAAGCTTTAATTATTATTTATTTATTGCATTCCATTTGTTTTATAAGCATTTCTGAGCAGAAAACTTTCTATTGGATGGAAAAAAATGAGATTTATCGTAGCAAAATGTGTACCAAAGTAATGATGACAATATGGATCCCTAAAATAAAACAGATCTCAAAACTAATCTAGTTTAGAATCATAACAACATTCAAGGTCTCTCCATTGCACTCCGATTGACAGAAAATAGCCTGAGAACTAGTGATAGTTTACTTGTTTTGCAACAACACTCACTTACAAAGGTCTTGCTTCACATCAAGTTAAATTGACTTGTTCAAAGTAAAAAGATTGACATTTTCATGATTTTTCTTCAGGATAGCATGATTGAAATTTAGTGACAAAGGTAGGGTTATGTGACGAAACACTCAAAAAGGCATTTCCCTCTTCATGTAGACAAACTGGTAGATGTGTTCAGCATAATAAAAAGTATTATAGTGGCGTAACTGGGGTTTCTTTTTATCAGATTAACTGAGTCTTAAAAGGTTAATCTTTTTGATCTTAAAAATCAATTAATCTGGTTAATCTTTAAAATAACTCGATTAATTGACAGCCTTACACTGCATAGACATGTATATATATACTATTGTTTGTTATATATATAAAATAGCTGCACTACCCTAAGTGAAGTAATCAAAGTGTGGTCAGTCGTTTCCAGCACTATTTTATATAAGGACAACTCCACTGGAGCCAAATTTTACAAAAGCTCATATAAGTCATCATTGGCTGAAATACTCTTTATACATTTATTCAATATTTGTCACATAAAACAAAATTTTTTGCAGTAATACATGTGTGAGCATCTTTTGTTTCAGTCTAGCCCAAATTATCTTTTAGTAGTTTGAATTTGGCAGCAAAATTTTGTTTAAAACTCTTAACCGTCACCAAAGCCAGGAATAAACAATGAGTCATCTCCCCTTCGGAGGGCTAACTCTATATTGAGCAGTACCGGACATTGAGAAGTTTGCCGACACGGTTACGAAAGATTACGTGCCCTAAAATGCAAAAACGTTTGCTTTCAGCCCAGTGAGTTTACGTGACCTTTTGTAATTGTATACAGAGTGCACAGTCGCGTTAGTTACCATCCATATGGTAGACACGCGAAATAACGAAGTGCCACTTGGTTATGTGGCAAAAACGAAATAATAATAAAACAAGTAGAATGGTTGTGATTTATTTTACTTAGTATTTATTATTATTTTTCTTTGTTCATAAACATCTGACTGAATAACAAAAACTCGTAATCGACTACTCCGAAGTGAAGTATGAATAATGTCAAAAAGTAGTAGCTCATTTTGAAAAAAAGAATTATTGATTTTATTGATACCGTGAAAAATAATTATTCTTTTTTGGAATATTTATGTTATTACTAGGGCTGTCAAAGATTAAGAATTTTTAATCTTAATCTTATTCTTAATCTTTTTCATTAATCTTAAATTAATCTTATTTTTTAATCTTATGTATTCATGTAATGTAAATGCAATGATGCGGCAGTAAAGTCATCATCCATCTACCTGCAGGCTTGTAAAATGAGATTAGCAAACCTCAATTCAAACTCAATATGTATGTAGGTATTAATGTATGTAAGCAACTGTGCACGAAACTTTTATTGAATGCAGAACTGAAAAGGAAGGAAACAAACTACAACATAGTCGCGATTTAAAAATTTGATATTTACAGTACATGTTCAGGCAGGTACAAAGTGTAGGCACACAAGATTGAAAGAAAATAAGATTGTCGGATACACAAGTTAACGGAAACTTGAATATCAAATGTGAACAAAGAATATACTTTTATCTTTGGCATATATTAATATAACATAGAAAACTATTATTTTTTATCTTTTCACAAAACCTGCTACTCTCCAAAACGTTTATGAGGAAAAAAGAGCAAACCCTCGGATATACCAGGATAAATAATAAAAACATCACTATTGAACTTTCTTTAGGTATTTTTGATAACCTGATTAATTGATCGTGATATATTTTGGTGGTGTAGCTCAATAGTTTATAGTTAAATAAATAACTTCGAGTAGAATAATAAATAAATAAAACCGCGAAATCTAATAACAAATAATTGTTTATTGTTGTTATTCAACATTATTGTTATAATTAATAGATACTACACTAACAACAATGATATGCTCAGTAAGTTTCAATTTTTTAAATAATATTTATATTATGTTATCAATTGTAGTTTGTGCTGAATAATAACAACAATAACAATAAAACCAACAGTTTAATAAAAAAAAGTTTAATTGATTATTATTAGAATGAATAAAGACAGTAATATGAAAATTGTTTTAGAGTATAAACCATATTATATCGTATTGCATGTTATTATTGTATAAGATATTATGTTAAATTTCTGAGCATAAAACTTCCCATTGGATGGAGGATAATGAGATTGATCAGAGCAAAATGTGTACCAAAGGAATGATGTCAATCTGAATCCCTAAAATAAAACAGATCCCAAAGCTAATCTAGTTTAGAATCATGACAACATTCAGGGTATCTTCATTTCACTCCAATCGACAGAAAAATAATAGCCTGAGAACTAGTGATAGTTTCCTCGTTTTGCAACAACACTTACCTACAAATGTCTTGATTGGACATTTTCATGATTTTTCTTCAGGATAGCATGATTGAAATTTAGTGACATAGGTAAGGTTATGTGACAAAACACACAAAAAGGCAACTCCCTCTTCATGTAGACAAACTGATAGCTGTGTTCAGCATAATAAACATTATGATAGTGACGTAACTGGGGTTTCTTTTTATCAGATTAATTGAGTCATAAAAGGTTAATCTTTTTGATCTTAAAAATCAATTAATCTGGTTAATCTTTAAATAACTCGATTAATTGACAGCCTTAGTTATTACTATTATTTAAACTACTTCGAGATTACAATTTTATGATTAACTTTTGGCTATTATTTATATCTAAAGTTATTAGTTGTTTAAAATTTGATATCATAGTTGAATGGTACAAGAAAAATAGTTTATAATTATTATTTTTGATAATACAAATGGTGATATAAGCTCTATAATTCGGCACTTATTACTTGACTTCAAATTAGATGTTTTTGTTTAAAATTCCCAGTGAGCTAGGAGACATCCTGAGCTTTCAGATGAATGGTTGTTTTAAGCTTTAACTTGTCAATTTGCAGCGTTATGAGCTGTTGAAATTGAGCCTTTTTCTATAACTTATAGCGTAGTCTCTCAAGCATTTGGCTCCAGAGGGTCATGTGACAAAGGCAGTTAGCCACACTTTGATTTCTTCACTGAGGAGCTGCCTGTTGTACACTGCATTTTTGTCACAAATGCATATTTCATAATAACTTTAATGATTAATCAGAATTTTGTTGTTATAATAAAATCAAACAACGATATTATTTATGAATGGAAATATGATAAAATGATGCGCCATTTTTTACTATTTCAATTTACTTGTGAAACCTTCAGTAGAATGACAAACAACATAAATTGTATAGTATAGTACTTGAGATGTGGGCTAGACATCATATAGTATTTGAGATGTGGGCTAGACATCATATAGTATTTGAGATGTGGGCTAGACATCATATAGTATAGTATTTGAGATGTGGGCTAGACATCATATAGTATAGTACTTGAGATGTGGGCTAGACATCATATAGTATTTGAGATGTGAGCTAGACATCATATAGTACTTGAGATGTGGGCTAGACATCATATAGTATTTGAGATGTGGGCTAGACATCATATAGTATTTGAGATGTGGGCTAGACATCATATAGTATAGTATTTGAGATGTGGGCTAGACATCATATAGTATAGTACTTGAGATGTGGGCTAGACATCATATAGTATTTGAGATGTGGGCTAGACATCATATAGTATTTGAGATGTGGGCTAGACATCATATAGTATAGTATTTGAGATGTGGGCTAGACATCATATAGTATAGTATTTGAGATGTGGGCTAGACATCATATAGTATTTGAGATGTGAGCTAGACATCATATAGTATTTGAGATGTGGGCTAGACATCATATAGTATAGTATTTGAGATGTGGGCTAGACATCATATAGTACTTGAGATGTGGGCTAGACATTATATAGTATTTGAGATGTGAGCTAGACATCATATAGTATTTGAGATGTGGGCTAGACATTATATAGTATAGTATTTGAGATGTGGGCTAGACATCATATAGTATAGTATTTGAGATGTGGGCTAGACATCATATAGTATAGTATTTGAGATGTGGGCTAGACATCATATAGTACTTGAGATGTGGGCTAGACATCATATAGTACTTGAGATGTGGGCTAGACATCATATAGTATTTGAGATGTGAGCTAGACATCATATAGTATTTGAGATGTGAGCTAGACATCATATAGTACAGTATTTGAGATGTGAGCTAGACATCATATAGTACAGTATTTGAGATGTGAGCTAGACATCATATAGTATAGTATTTGAGATGTGGGCTAGACATCATATAGTATTTGAGATGTGGGCTAGACATCATATAGTATTTGAGATGTGGGCTAGACATCATATAGTATTTGAGATGTGGGCTAGACATCATATAGTATTTGAGATGTGGGCTAGACATCACATAGTATTTGAGATGTGGGCTAGACATCATACAGTATTTGAGATGTGGGCTAGACATCATATAGTATTTGAGATGTGGGCTAGACATCATATAGTATTTGAGATGTGGGCTAGACATCATATAGTATTTGAGATGTGGGCTAGACATCATATAGTATTTGAGATGTGGGCTAGACATCATATAGTATTTGAGATGTGGGCTAGACATTATATAGTATTTGAGATGTGGGCTAGACATCATATAGTATTTGAGATGTGAGCTAGACATCATATAGTATTTGAGATGTGGGCTAGACATCATATAGTATTTGAGATGTGGGCTAGACATCATATAGTATAGTATTTGAGATGTGGGCTAGACATCATATAGTACTTGAGATGTGGGCTAGACATCATATAGTATTTGAGATGTGGGCTAGACATCATATAGTATTTGAGATGTGGGCTAGACATCATATAGTATAGTATTTGAGATGTGGGCTAGACATCATATAGTACTTGAGATGTGGGCTAGACATCATATAGTATTTGAGATGTGGGCTAGACATCATATAGTATAGTATTTGAGATGTGGGCTAGACATCATATAGTACTTGAGATGTGGGCTAGACATCATATAGTATTTGAGATGTGGGCTAGACATCATATAGTATTTGAGATGTGGGCTAGACATCATATAGTATTTGAGATGTGGGCTAGACATCATATAGTATAGTATTTGAGATGTGGGCTAGACATCATATAGTACTTGAGATGTGGGCTAGACATCATATAGTATTTGAGATGTGGGCTAGACATCATATAGTATTTGAGATGTGAGCTAGACATCATATAGTATTTGAGATGTGGGCTAGACATCATATAGTATTTGAGATGTGGGCTAGACATCATATAGTATTTGAGATGTGGGCTAGACATCATATAGTATTTGAGGTGTGGGCTAGACATCATATAGTATTTGAGATGTGAGCTAGACATCATATAGTATTTGAGATGTGGGCTAGACATCATATAGTATTTGAGATGTGGGCTAGACATCATATAGTACTTGAGATGTGAGCTAGACATCATATAGTATTTGAGATGTGGGCTAGACATCATATAGTATTTGAGATGTGGGCTAGCAATAACGAAAACAGTTGAAAAGGTAATAATGAGCGATAATGCGAAACAAAAATGTCATAAATCACCTTCCACTTGAAATCTCCAGGACGGATATAATCAGATACAACAACACTATATTGAACCATTCCTGCCATGGTTACCTGTACAACAGAGGTGACCACAGCAGGAAAGACTAGTGAGAAGACAGACAACACTATATTGAACCATTCCTGCCATGGTTACCTGTACAACAGAGGTGACCACAGCGGGAAGGACTAGTGAGAAGGCAGACAACACTATATTGAACCATTCCTGCCATGGTTACCTGTACAACAGAGGTGACCACAGCAGGAAGGACTAGTGAGAAGGCAGACAACACTATATTGAACCATTCCTGCCATGGTTACCTGTACAACAGAGGTGAGCACAGCAGGAAGGACTAGGGAGAAGGCAGGCAACATACAATGGTTTTATGCAATCTATATTTACCCCACTTATAGCCAACGAGCACTGGGCAAGCTCCATGCAGAGTCCTTTCATCCAAATCTCCATTTTCATCCAAGTTGTACCAAAATGCTGCACCACCCTGTAAGGTTAATGTATCACATGTAATAAGTCTGTGTATCACATGTAATAAGTCTATGTATCACATGTAATAAGTCTATGTATCACATGTAACAAGCCTATGTATCACATGTAATAAGTCTATGTATCACATGTAATAAGTCTATGTATCACATGTAATAAGTCTGTGTATCACATGTAATAAGTCTATGTATCACATGTAATAAGTCTATGTATCACATGTAATAAGTCTATGTATTACATGTAATAAGTCTATGTATCACATGTAATAAGTCTATGTATCACATTAAATAAGTCTATGTATCACATGTAATAAGTCTATGTATCACATATAATAAGTCTATGTATCACATGTAATAAGTCTATGTATCACATGTAATAAGTCTATGTATCACATGTAATAAGTCTATGTATCACATGTAATAAGCCTATGTATCACATGTAATAAGTCTATGTATCACATGTAATAAGTCTATGTATCACATGTAATAAGTCTATGTATCACATGTAATAAGTCTATGTATCACATGTAATAAGTCTATGTATCACATGTAATAAGTCTATGTATCACATGTAATAAGTCTATGTATCACATGTAATAAGTCTATGTATCACATGTAATTAGTCTATGTATCACATGTAATAAGTCTATGTATCACATGTAATAAGTCTATGTATCACATGTAATAAGTCTATGTATCACATTAAATAAGTCTATGTATCACATGTAATAAGTCTATGTATCACATGTAATAAGTCTATCTATCACATATAATAAGTCTATGTATCACATGTAATAAGTCTATGTATCACATGTAATAAGCCTATGTATCACATGTAATAAGTCTATGTATCACATGTAATAAGTCTATGTATCACATGTAATAAGTCTATGTATCACATTAAATAAGTCTATGTATCACATGAAATAAATACAGCTAACCCCAAAATCACGTTACGCTGAGAAAATTTTGATGCAAACTTATTGTTGAACAAGCTCTACAGCAAAATTATTATTTCTTTAGAATTGAAGTTGTTAAAACTTTTGTCTAGCGGAAGACTGTATTAAATAGTTAAACTTGATAGACTTATAGCCATAGCAGCAAACAACAAACCTTGCTGGGCCACACAGCTGCTTGCAATCTAGGAAACACTGTAGCTCCACCTTTTTCTACATCTGTTAGCTATACAATAAGATTAGTAGATGCACAATTTTGTAGCATACATACGTACATAGCACAGAAAATATAACAAAATGAGGAAGAATTCTACATTTAGAAAATAAATAAATCCATATAATATAAACATACACTTACATATAAAACAAACGTATACTTACATATAATATAAACGTATACTTACATATAGTATAAATCTATACTTACATATAATATAAACATATACTTACATATAATATAAACGTATACTTACATATAGTATAAACATATACTTACATATAATATAAACATATACTTACATATAGTATAAACGTATACTTATATAATATAAACGTATACTTACATATAATATAAACATATACTTACATATAGTATAAACGTATACTTACATATAAAATAAACATATACTTACATATAGTATAAACGTATACTTATATAATATAAACGTATACTTACATATAGTATAAACGTATACTTGCATATAATATAAACGTATACTTATATAATATAAACGTATACTTACATATAGTATAAACGTATACTTACATATAAAATAAACATATACTTACATATAGTATAAACGTATACTTACATATAGTATAAACGTATACTTACATATAAAATAAACATATACTTACATATAATATAAACGTATACTTACATATAAAATAAACATATACTTACATATAATATAAACGTATACTTACATATAGTATAAACGTATACTTACATATAATATAAACGTATACTTACATATAATATAAACATATACTTACATATAGTATAAAAGTATACTTATATAATATAAACATATACTTACATATAATATAAACGTATACTTACATATAATATAAACGTACAATTACATATAATATAAACATATACTTACATATAAAATAAACGTATACTTACATATAAAACAAACGTATACTTACATATAAAACAAACGTATACTTACATATAATATAAATGTGGCAATCCTGTTACCTACTCCTTGCTCAAACACATTAGGATTGTCTGCCTGGAAAACAAACTACACTGCATGAAAATGCAAATTTACACTATATAGCACAAAACTGTACAATATCTAACATGAAACTGTACAATCAAGCGTAAAACTGTACAATATCTAATATGAAATTGTACAATCAAGCGTACCCTTGCAAAGTCGCAGTGAGGTTCATAATGTCCACCTATTCCATAGTTCAACACCTGAAAAAGATTAAATACTGTTATATATATTGTATTGTAATAACATCGTACTATTATATATATTGTATTGTAATAACATCATACTATTATATATATTGTATTGTAATAACATCGTACTATTATATATATTGTATTGTAATAACATCGTACTATTATATATATTGTATTGTAATAACATCATACTATTATATATATTGTATTGTAATAACATAGTACTATTATATATATTGTATTGTAATAACATAGTACTATTATATATATTGTATTGTAATAACATAGTACTATTATATATATTGTATTGTAATAACATCGTACTATTATATATATTGTATTGTAATAACATCATACTATTACTTATCATTCTCTACAGACATTTTATTAACATCATACATAATGGGTAAATGTTAATAAACCCCAATAGCTACTAGACCCATAACCCCATTCTTCATTAGCATAAATGCACTTGGTGTAAACAGATTAAATAGATTAAACAGATTAAATAGATTAAAGTTAATAAAGCGCTCAGAGCCATTTGCACTAGTTTTGTAACAAAGCCATATAATAGTGTTATCCATATAAGCCATATAGCATACGTGAAGGTGTAAGGGAGTGCGAAGAGTAAATAGAAAAGATGAGAGCTGATATATACCTGTTCATTTACACCTGTAAATGGACAGGAAGAAACTGTTTACCTGTAGAGATTCTGCTGTATCTACAGACAAGCCGGTCACTCGGGCAAATCTAACGCTCAGGGAAGCAATGACTTCACTTTCTTCATCTGACAGCCAAGCACTGAAACAAGTCAACATACTCAAGTAATAAAACAACACTTTATCGGCAGATACACCAGGAAGAACCATAAGTTGTTTTAAGAGGAAGGTTGCACTTTCCCTTATTACTTATATTTATTATGAATCTTATAATTGTATAATGGAAAGCAGTTTCAAATGTTTCATACTACACCATTATTAACTTAGTCTAGATCTATGCTGAGAAATAACGCCTAATTCTAACATCAGCTGATCTGTTAGTAGTTGACATTTACTATTTACCAATAGCTGTCTCTCTATATCTGACATGCAAAAGTTCCCTACCATGCAGTCAGTGCATCAGTCTAGCATCATGAAACAAAAAGTAAACTAGCTGAACTATGATTTAGTAATCCTAACTCCAATTAAAGTATAACTCAGTAAAGTATAACCCAGTAAAGTATAACCCAGTAAAGTATAACCCAGTAAAGTATAACTCAGTAAAGTATAACCCAGTAAAGTATAACTCAGTAAAGTATAACCCAGTAAAGTATAACTCAGTAAAGTATAACTCAGTAAAGTATAACTCAGTAAGGTATAACCCAGTAAAGTATAACCCAGTAAAGTATAACTCAGTAAAGTATAACCCAGTAAAGTATAACTCAGTAAAGTATAATTCAGTAAAGTATAACTCAGTAAAGTATAACCCAGTAAAGTATAACTCAGTAAAGTATAACTCAGTAAAGTATAACTCAGTAAAGTATAACCCAGTAAAGTATAACCCAGTAAAGTATAACCCAGTAAAGTATAACCCAGTAAAGTATAACCCAGTAAAGTATAACCCAGTAAAGTATAACCCAGTAAAGTATAACCCAGTAAAGTATAACCCAGTAAAGTATAACTCAGTAAAGTATAACCCAGTAAGGTATAACCCAGTAAAGTATAACCCAGTAAAGTATAACTCAGTAAGGTATAACTCAGTAAAGTATAACCCAGTAAGGTATAACCCAGTAAAGTATAACTCAGTAAAGTATAACCCAGTAAAGTATAACCCAGTAAAGTATAACCCAGTAAGGTATAACTCAGTGAAGTATAGCCCAGTAAGGTATAACCCAGTAAAGTATAACCCAGTAAGGTATAACCCAGTAAAGTATAACCCAGTAAAGTATAACTCAGGAGAGAATTACTTATTGAAATAAAACTCATTAAGGTACGAGTTGACAAAATTTAATTCAATGTACCGATAATCTGAGCAATGTTTGTTGGTAAAACCACTGAAAACTTGAGCACAGCCAATGGTTAATGAAATAGTCGAGGTATTTAGTGAGTGTCAACTACTTCCTACCAGAGAACAAAGTGAAGCCAATAAAATGATGGCTGGACAAACGCATTTTCGAGGGTGAATGGCAGGGAAGTAAGATGAAGAAAACTAAAAACTTGAAGAAACAAACATTGAATTTCAAATTTGTGAAAATAAATAAATGGTAGTCAGCTTAGATCGGAGCAGGAATGGAAAATAAAGTGGAGACAACAGAGGGGAAAAAACTATGAGAAAAAAGTGAGAGAAACGGAGAAGAGAAGAGCATGAGGAGAGGGGGGGGGGGGAGAGTTGGAAACTGAAGTTGGGAACAGAGGGCAAGAGCAAAGTAATTGAGCTTAAAGCAAGTGGGCAAATAGAAAATTGTGGAAAGTAAAATTGTGGCAAAGGTAATAAATGGAACACAGAGGGTGGAAGAGGAGTTCAATGGGTGAGGCATGAAGAAAAATGGAAGATAGGTGAAGTACAATAGGTGGGGAGTGGAGTACAATAGGTGGGGAGTGGAGTACAATAGGTGGGGAGTAGAGTACAATGGGTAGGGAGTGAAGTACAACGGGTGGGGAGTAGAGTACAATAGGTGGGGAGTGGAGTACAATAGGTAGGGAGTGGAGTACAATAGGTAGGGAGTAGAGTACAATAGGTGGGGAGTGGAGTACAATAGGTAGGGAGTGGAGTACAATAGGTGGGGAGTGGAGTACAATAGGTAGGGAGTGGAGTACAATAGGTAGGGAGTAGAGTACAATAGGTAGGGAGTGGAGTACAATAGGTAGGGAGTAGAGTACAATAGGTAAGGAGTGGAGTACAATAGGTGGGGAGTGGTGTACAATAGGTAGGGAGTAGAGTACAATAGGTAGGGAGTGGAGTACAATAGGTAGGGAGTAGAGTACAATAGGTAAGGAGTGGAGTACAATAGGTAGGGAGTAGAGTACAACGGGTGGGGAGTGGAGTACAATAGGTGGGGAGTGGAGTACAATAGGTAGGGAGTGGAGTACGATAGGTAGGGAGTGGAGTACAATAGGTAGGGAGTGGAGTACAATAGGTGGGGAGTAGAGTACAATAGGTAGGGAGTGGAGTACAATAGGTGGGGAGTGGAGTACAATAGGTAGGGAGTGGAGTACAATAGGTGGGGAGTAGAGTACAATAGGTAGGGAGTAGAGTACAATAGGTAGGGAGTGGAGTACAATAGGTGGGGAGTGGAGTACAATAGGTAGGGAGTAGAGTACAATAGGTAAGGAGTGGAGTACAATAGGTAGGGAGTAGAGTACAATAGGTGGGGAGTGGAGTACAATAGGTGGGGAGTAGAGTACAATAGGTGGGGAGTGGAGTACAATAGGTGGGGAGTGGAGTACAATGGGTGGGGAGTGGAGTACAATAGGTGGGGAGTAGAGTACAATAGGTGGGGAGTAGAGTACAATAGGTGGGGAGTGGAGTACAATAGGTGGGGAGTGGAGTACAATAGGTGGGGAGTGGAGTACAATAGGTGGGGAGTGGAGTACAATAGGTGGGGAGTAGAGTACAATAGGTGGGAGTAGAGTACAATGGGTGGAGAGTGGAGTACAATAGGTAGGGAGTGGAGTACAATAGGTGGGGAGTAGAGTACAATAGGTGGGGAGTGGAGTACAATAGGTGGGGAGTGGTGTAGAGAACTGAGTGGAACGGTAATTAATCTGATATGGAGGAAGGATAGAGACCACTGGTTAAACTTTCAAATTTGATACAAAACAGTTTACAGAATTTTGGTCACATGAAAATACGCAAGCACACACCAAAGCACATAAATAGTAAGCTGTACAACTACATTCTGCTGTAACATACATTATGCGATGTAGTCCAATATCACAGAGTCCTGTATGATATTACACCCTGTTACTAGATACATTATGTAGACTCAGAGCTAGTGAAACATGAAATAAGAGAGAGCATGAGTAAGGCGTGCTATCTAAAAGCCTCTTCACACACAAGGCTTCTTCAAATGAGTCGGGGCAGTTCAACAATTGACTTGTCCAGTAAGAAAAGAGTACCAGCAGGTTATGTCAATGCAACATATCTTAATGGACTGCCAAAAATTCCCATTTCACATAAAATCTACTATCATCTTGAAAACAGCCGCAGGTAAATTGTACTACTGGTTAACAACAAAATGCATAATACAGTAATCACAACAGTTTTTGATAAATAAATGTGTTGCTGAATGAGCTTTTAGGCGCTTTTAGGCAGGGTGTATGTTTCAACTAACACCATGTGTGTGGTGAGGCGTGCATACAGAACTGGCCTACCCAACCATCATATTGAAATAGATTGACATAATATTAGGGCACAAGCGTGGAGTCCTGGTAGCCCTGGTGGGCCTGGCAGCCACTGAGCAACAGGAAATGATCTCGGAAAGCACCGAGTGACGACCGTTGGTGGGGCGCATTTGACGACGTATTACTGTCCAATTGGCCGTCAGGCTGCAACAGCCGTCTCTCGCAATGATCTTGTATGCTGTCTACCGCTGCTTGCGTACACTAGCTGTCGACCACTGCTCGCGTACACTCGCTGTCGTGGCACAGAAGGAAAAAGCAATGTGATGGAATAGGTGTGCCAGTTATGTGCTAGTTTAGCTTTAACCGAAAGTGTCTGTTAGTTAACAACAAGAACAGCCCGCTCATACTACCTTTTGCTCACCCGTGTGTGAGTTTTGATGCCACCCAAAGGAGTGGCTGCGTTAGTGGCAAACACTCCAGACCTGTCCAACTGAATGCATAATAACACTGAGTAGTAAATGATACAGCTATATTTGAGTACCATTTAGTAACTAGTTATATAATATAACTAATACTAAAGTATTATATAATAACTAGTTATATAATATAACTAATACTAAAGTATTATATAATAACTAGTTATATAATATAACTAATACTAAAGTATTATATAATAACTAGTTATATAATATAACTAATACTAAAGTATTATATAATAACTAGTTATCTAACATAACTAATACTAAAGTATCATATAATAACTAGTTATATAATATAACTGGTACTAAAGTATCATATAATAACTAGTTATCTAACATAACTAATACTAAAGTATTATATAATAACTAGTTATATAATATAACTGGTACTAAAGTATCATATAATAACTAGTTATCTAACATAACTAATACTAAAGTATTATATAATAACTAGTTATATAATATAACTAATACTAAAGTATTATCTAATAACTAGTTATATAATATAACTAATACTAAAGTATTATATAATAACTAGTTATATAATATAACTAATACTAAAGTATTATCTAATAACTAGTTATATAATATAACTAATACTAAAGTATTATATAATAACTAGTTATATAATATAACTAATACTAAAGTATCATCTAATAACTAGTTATATAATATAACTAATACTAAAGTATTATATAATAACTAGTTATATAATATAACTAATACTAAAGTATTATATAATAACTAGTTATATAATATAACTAATACTAAAGTATTATCTAATAACTAGTTATATAATATAACTAATACTAAAGTATTATATAATAACTAGTTATATAATATAACTAATACTAAAGTATTATATAATAACTAGTTATCTAACATAACTAATACTAAAGTATCATATAATAACTAGTTATATAATATAACTGGTACTAAAGTATTATATAATAACTAGTTATATAATATAACTAATACTAAAGTATTATATAATAACTAGTTATATAATATAACTAATACTAAAGTATCATATAATAACTAGTTATATAATATAACTGGTACTAAAGTATTATATAATAACTAGTTATATAATATAACTAATACTAAAGTATTATATAATAACTAGTTATATAATATAACTAATACTAAAGTATCATATAATAACTAGTTATATAATATAACTGGTACTAAAGTATCATATAATAACTAGTTATATAATATAACTAATACTAAAGTATCATATAATAACTAGTTACCTAATACGTGCAAATCATTCCACGATTACCTTTGGTTTGGCCAAATCTTGTACAACTTTAATCTCACTGTCAGTAACAACTCTGTGAATGTAGACAAGGCGAGGATGGAGGTGAAGTTCCTCTTCCTCAGAGGGGTAATAACTGTACAGTTTTGGTCTATATCTGCACACTAGCAGAGTAGGAGTCTTACTCGCCTACAACAGCCCACATGGTTATACACGAGCCATCAACATTTCACAACCTTGGTCATGGGGTAGTAGAGCAACGAGTGAGAAGTAAAATTTTGCAGTAAGTGAAAAACAGAAAGAGAACTAAAAGGTGTGTAAAAGAAATGATGATTTAATGGCAGTGGGATAGCTACATGACAAGGAAATAGTCTAGCCAAATAGGTATCGATGCAAAACGCACCAGGGGCAAGTGCTTTCCTCTGCACAGCTTATGGTATGTCCTAAATTCTTCAGTGGCAGCAAACCCATTAACAACTTGCTCATTGATCAGAGGAGGTAGGTTTGTGCTGTCGTAGGTACGACCAGTTTGGTTCAGTTGCCTGAAGTAGTGGTAGAGGTTGTCCGTTCCTGGCTGTGCCCCTGGGGCAATATCAGTCCATCTGTTGGCTATCTCTATGGCCCTCTCAATGTTGCCTTGTTTGTAGAGTGCAAAGTTGAGATAATCAAATGTGGAGAGGAGCTTTTCCTTCACCCCAGCTATTTTAACATCTAGTAGTTCATATTTTTGAAGAGCCGCTTGAAACCACATGACTGCATGATAGAAGTCATCCATAAGAAACGCAGTCTTTCCTATTATGTAACAGTCGTCACCTGAAGAGAGACGTTATGTTGTGCAGGCACCTGTTGACAATACAGACAGACATGTCCGCACTCTACACATTTCACACTGTACTGCATGCAACTTAAATTGTACACAGTACACTACAATGTCACTGTACACTACGGTGTCACTGTACACTACAATGTCACTGTACACTACAATGTCACAGTACACTACAATGTCACTGTACACTACAATGTCACAGTACACTACAATGTCACTGTACACTACAATGTCACTGTACACTACAATGTCACAGTACACTACAATGTCACTGTACACTACAATGTCACTGTACACTATAATGTCACTGTACACTACAATGTCACAGTACACTACAATGTCACTGTACACTACAATGTCACAGTACACTACAATGTCACTGTACACTACAATGTCACTGTACACTACAATGTCACTGTATAGTGTCTGACCTACCAGAGAGAGGAGGGGCTTCATCTACAGATGATTTTAAACCAAGATTGCTATCAGAAAACTGTGAAGTGTTGAGATGGTAAGTGTCTTGTAGCCTAAGTAGTGCCAAGACTGCTCCATCCATGTCATCCTTGGAAGGCAGGCTAGAGCGCAGACTCTCAGAGTTGTTGAGGTACTCTAACAGTATACAGATTATGAAAATGGAAAAAAATGTAGTATTGTAAACTATGTACCAATATAAGATTACATAACTCAAAATCTTTGCCTTTGCATGTGTGTATCATATGATACCTACTAGCACATGTATTAGATATGTTACATATAACTACCCACACATGTATTTGCTATGTTACATATAACTACCCACACATGTATTTGATATGTTACATATAACTACCCACACATGTATTTGCTATGTTACATATAACTACCCACACATGTATTTGCTATGTTACATATAACTACCCACACATGTATTTGCTATGTTACATATAACTACCCACATATGTATTTGCTATGTTACATATAACTACCCACATATGTATTTGCTATGTTACATATAACTACCCACACATGTATTTGCTATGTTACATATGACTACCCACACATGTATTTGCTATGCTACATATAACTACCCACACATGTATTTGCTATGTTACATATAACTACCCACACATGTATTTGCTATGTTACATATGACTACCCACACATGTATTTGCTATGTTACATATAACTACCCACACATGTATTTGATATGTTACATATAACTACCCACACATGTATTTGCTATGTTACATATAACTACCCACACATGTATTTGCTATGTTACATATGACTACCCACACATGTATTTGCTATGTTACATATGACTACCCACACATGTATTTGCTATGTTACATATAACTACCCACACATGTATTTGCTATGTTACATATAACTACCCACACATGTATTTGCTATGTTACATATGACTACCCACACATGTATTTGCTATGTTACATATGACTACCCACACATGTATTTGCTATGTTACATATAACTACCCACACATGTATTTGCTATGTTACATATGACTACCCACACATGTATTTGCTATGTTACATATGACTACCTATACACAATAGAGCAAACATTCATTCAATGGTAATTAATAAATAGGTTGCCCTTTTCAACCATGTAAACTTGAAAGGGGCAAAGAGGTGGGTGGTTGGCAGTATCGATAACCAAAGCATGCCATGGCTGTTATTTTGTTGGTTTACAAATGTAGCCATCTTGTACACACAACGTACTATCGACGTTAGCCTTAGCAGTTGTTCCCATGAGCTCTGTAGACTCAGTTACCAACTCATACATGCGCTTGGTTAGGATAAAGGCATTCACTGGATTTGATAGATGCCTCTCAGTGTTGCCAGCTCTCAGTGTATTGTGATGGTCAGTTAGTTGCAAGGCCAGCCTAAAGCACATCAACATACAATATCTTCAGCATACAATAACTTCAGCATACAATAACTTCAGCATGCAATATCTTCGACATACAATATCTTCAACATACAATATCTTCAGCATACAATAACTTCAGCATACAATATGTTCAGCATACAATAACTTCAGCATACAATATGTTCAGCATAGAATATCTTCAGCATACAATAACTTCAACATACAATAACTTCAACATACAATATCTTCAGCATACAATATCTTCAACATACAATATCTTCAACATACAACATCTTCAGCATACAATATCTTCAACATACAATATCTTCAACATACAATATCTTCAACATACAATATCTTCAGCATAGAATATCTTCAACATACAATAACTTCAACATACAATATCTTCAGCATACAATATCTTCAACATACAATATCTTCAACATACAATATCTTCAGCATACAATATCTTCAACATACAATATCTTCAACATACAATATCTTCAACATACAATATCTTCAACATACAATATCTTCGAAATACAATATCTTCAGCATAGAATATCTTCAACATACAATATCTTTAACATACAATATCAACATACAATATCTTCAGCATACAATATCTTCAGCATAGAATATCTTCAACATAAATTCACTTGAAGATGAATTGAAATCATGCGGTTATAAGATATTTTCTGGGGTAAATGAACTTGTTTTGGCTGATAAAAGCATTAATCTTTATAATTATTTCTCTAATTTATAGATAAAATCTATCCAATTTCACATAGCAACATGAACAATTACGATCACGGCCATGTGGCAAGAAGCGTTGTTTGTGAGAGTCACACTGTAAGGTTAATAATTGCGGCAGAGACAGTATTATTTTCTTTATTGAAAACGGTGCAAAAGAAACAAGTTAAAACTGAGCATTCTAGGACAAATGCTTGTAACTACAGCAACGGAATTATAAGAACCGTCTAGAGAAAACTGTTTGATAATATAAAAATAAATCTTTGTTCGTCAAACTTACAAATACTGATATTAAAAAGGGTCAACTTGTAGCCCAGCAATAACACTACAAATCAAGGACTTAACACTACGGCTGAAGGACTTAACACTACCACTCAAGGACTTAACACTATGACTCAAGGACTTAACACTATGACTCAAGTACTTAACACTATGGCTCAAGGACTTAACACTACGACTCAAGGACTCAACACTACAACTCAAGGTCTTAACACTATGACTCAAGTACTTAACACTATGACTCAAGGACTTGACACTACAACTCAAGGACTTGACACTACAACTCAAGGTCTTAACACTACAACTCAAGGACTTAACACTACCACTCAAGGACTTAACACTACAACTCAAGGACTTAACACTACAACTCAAGGACTTAACACTACCACTCAAGGACTTAACACTATGACTCAAGGACTTAACACTACCACTCAAGGACTTAACACTACAACTCAAGGACTTAACACTATGACTCAAGGACTTTAACAAAGCGGGGGTCCAATAGCATCTGGGTCTAGCTTTATGTTCCGATGGTTCTATATTCCAGTGGGTCTATGTTTCTGCGATTTTGGCTCTATGTTTTGGTGAATTATTTTTCACAGAAAACTTCTACTGTGGAGCCTTGTTAAAAATGGCCGCAACGATTCACAAGAAATTATTTCCAAGCGGTTTTATAATGAATTTACTTTTATTTACAGTTTTTATTATTAGTAAAAGTATTTTACTACTTTCTACATGATCATAAAATTATTATCATCAACATTATGTCAAACCTAGAACAAAATCAAAATAGTACAATCTTTGTAAACTTCATTCTTTTTGAACATAAATCACGCTTCACAATAGCCTTGTTCTATGTGAAATATTTCACCGCAACATAGTGCCACAATCACCGGAACATAGATCCACTGGAATATAGAGCCACAGGAACATGGAGCTTTCGCGCAGCATCGTGGCTTATGGTAGCCTTAATCTACGACAGAGAATCTCATTGGTGATTGTAGCGAGGATGTAAATGGATTGTAGCTTGTACGATATAGATCACTGTTGATAAAATGTGTTTGATTTATAGCGATCAATGATACGGTAAAACCACACGACCCGTATATTCATATTATATGTAATTGTATCATAACTTTGGGACAAACGACAAATCTGGTCGCCTATTTTTAACAGCTACATATGTTGATATAGTGATAGAGACTGTGATAGTGACTGCCATTATTCAGTGTAGACTTACTATATCCCTGATAAAATTCAGTAGTGTAGTATTATTGTAAAGGATGCCCACGATCGAACTACTTTTATTTACTACTTGCTAAAACATAGAGCTATTTACCTACTTCACATTTGCTATCGTTCTATTATCCCTTGTTTTATTGCCACATCACCCAATCAGTACCAATGGGTGGAACTTCTCTTTTACACATATATATTCAAGGCGGAGGAGGAGACTATTGGAGGAGGAGACTACAGGAGGAGGAGACTACAGGAGGAGGAGACTACTGGAGGAGGAGACTACAGGAGGAGGAGACTACAGGAGGAGACTACTGGAGGAGGAGACTACAGGAGGAGGAGACTACTGGAGGAGGTGACTACAGGAGGAGACTACAGGAGGAGGAGACTACAGGAGGAGGAGACTACAGGAGGAGACTACAGGAGGAAGAGACTACAGGAGGAGACTACTGGAGGAAGAGACTACAGGAGGAGGAGACTACAGGAGGAGACTACAGGAGGAGACTACAGGAGGAGGAGACTACAGGAGGAGGAGACTACTGGAGGAGGAGACTACAGGACGAGGAGACTACAGGAGGAGGAGACTACAGGAGGAGGAGACTACAGGAGGAGGAGACTACAGGAGGAGACTACAGGAGGAGACTACAGGAGGAGGAGACTACAGGAGGAGGAGACTACTGGAGGAGGAGACTACAGGACGAGGAGACTACAGGAGGAGGAGACTACAGGAGGAGGAGACTACAGGAGGAGGAGACTACAGGAGGAGACTACAGGAGGAGACTACAGGAGGAGGAGACTACAGGAGGAGGAGACTACAGGAGGAGGAGACTACAGGAGGAGGAGACTACAGGAGGAGGAGACTACAGGAGGAGGAGACTACAGGAGGAGGAGACTACAGGAGGAGGAGACTACAGGAGGAGGAGACTACTGGAGGAGGAGACTACAGGACGAGGAGACTACAGGAGGAGGAGACTACAGGAGGAGGAGACTACAGGAGGAGAAGACTACTGGAGGAAGAGACTACAGGAGGAGGAGACTGCAGGAGGAGGAGACTACAGGAGGAGGAGACTACAGGAGGAGGAGACTACAGGAGGAGGAGACTACTGGAGGAGGAGACTACTGGAGGAGGAGACTACAGGAGGAGGAGACTACAGGAGGAGGAGACTACAGGAGGAGGAGACTACTGGAGGAGGAGACTACAGGAGGAGGAGACTAATGGAGGAGATGACTACAGGAGGAAGAGACTACAGGAGACTACAGGAGGAAGAGACTACAGGAGGAGACTACAGGAGGAGACTACTGGAGGAGAAGACTACAAGAGGAGGAGACTACAGGAGGAGAAGACTACAGGAGGAGGAGACTACAGGAGGAGGAGACTACAGGAGGAGACTACAGGAGGAGGAGACTACCGGAGGAGAAGACTACAGGAGGAGGAGACTACAGGAGGAGGAGACTACAGGAGGAGGAGACTACAGGAGGAGGAGACTACTGGAGGAGGAGACTACAGGAGGAGGAGACTACAAGAGGAGGAGACTACAGGAGGAGACGACAGGAAGAGGAGACTACAGGAGGAGGAGACTACTGGAGGAGGAGACTATAGGAGGAGGAGACTACAGGAGGAGGAGACTACAGGAGGAGGAGACTACAGGAGGAGGAGACTACTGGAGGAGGAGACTACAGGAGGAGACGACAGGAAGAGGAGACTACAGGAGAAGGAGACTACTGGAGGAGGAGACTACAGGAGGAGGAGACTACAGGAGGAGGAGACTACAGGAAGAGGAGACTACAGGAGGAGGAGACTACTGGAGGAGGAGACTACAGGAGGAGGAGACTACAGGAGGAGGAGACTACAGGAGGAGGAGACTACAGGAGGAGGAGACTACAGGAGGAGGAGACTACTGGAGGAGGAGACTACAGGAGGAGACTACTGGAGGAGGAGACCACAGGAGGAGACTACAGGAGGAGGAGACTACAGGAGGAAGAGACTACAGGAGGAGGAGACTACAGGAGGAGGAGACTACAGGAGGAGGAGACTACAGGAGGGGGAGACTACAGGAGGAGACTACAGGAGGAAACTACTGGAGGAGGAGACTACAGGAGGAGGAGACTACTGGAGGAGGAGACTACAAGAGGAGGAGACTACAGGAGGACGCAACCACAGATGGTGCTGACCACTCGAGGAGGCGACGACGGGAGTAGGCTACTATAGGAGGCGATCACAGGAACAGGACAACGGAAGCAGACCACAAGAGGAGGCAACAATGGGAGGAGGTGACCAAGGAAAATGAGCCTGGAGATGAGGGCAGAAATATGACTGACCATATTCATTTATTGTTGTTCAATAATCCTCTCTTTTGCTACTCACTAACGCTGACACAAAAGGTCAACTAATGCATATGATTTTAATTCAGCTTACTGTAGGAACAGTTGGCAGTGCCAAATTAATGGGTACCAACAAGAATGAAAGTTGAACTCCAATGAACCTTAAGTATGGAAGAGCAGTGAATGAGCAATAAGGAGAGAGCTATCAAGCATGGAACATTTCATAATTATAACCATAGTACAAAAGTAACAAAAACAAATATCACAACAGATGGTGTGTATTGTTGTCAGTAGCAAATGTTGCTCAGTAGAGAGAGATTTTATCAATCGCTGCCAAGATAATTATTAAAAGCGTATTTGCTCAGTTGTGAAAGAGAGATTGAAACTAAACATGCATTACTGTGTGTGTGACAGCTCTCGTAAGTCAGATCAACGTATTACTTCACGACAATAACAGCAGCTGGTGAATTTGCACATGATGAAAGCATGTAGGTGTGTACAATATTTAAATGTATACATTTACCAAATATACATTTCCACTTCTGGTACAAGTATATACATGCATAGGCTACACCTAATTTGGGTATACTTGTCTATAACTATGTATGTAGGTGTAGGTAAGTATGTATGTAGGTGTAGGTAAGTATGTATGTAGGTGTAGATAACAAACTCACCTTTCCAGCTGATACAATCTATCAAACTCAGCCTGTATGTATTTGTTGATGTGAGAGACAATGTGACCCTCGGCATCTATGGACTGGTGCAGATGTACAAGAGAGGTGAAACTGTCAGCAGCCAAAGATGGTAAAACCAAGTAACAGAAGCAGCAGATGATGAACAGTGGCATTTTTACTTGGATCACTATAGTTAAGTCCTGCAATTTGAATCACCCATTAGACATAACAAGTTGACCGACTTTTCAAAGTTACAGTTCAATAAGCATGAAAAATATCGCTACGTCTGTTTGTTTGGTCGAGGCGCGCACCACTATTCCTCTATGCTGACCAGGTAAAAAATCGCAGTACAAACTGTTGGACCACGATGTTGCAGCATCAAGGTTTGACATGAGAAATTGTTCTCAAGCTCAGATGTTTGACAGATTTAATTTGTTCATTCATAAATGGTAAGAGCACAAATCACAAAAAAATCACATTTTCCCAAAGCATTGTTGAATATTAAGTCTATGTTGGTTTATGAATCATTATTTTCTTCCAGTATGCCAAGATTGCATTGTTTTCTTACAGCTGATAACTTTTAAACTTGTTCTCTCTGTATGTGTCTGTAGCAGTTGACAGTGATAGTGATAGTTGAGTGCAGCAGTTACTGTAATTAATTAGTGGGTTCTAACCATGAGCTCAATGAAACATGTGCCTGTGCATTGTAGTGTCTGTGCATTGTAGTGCCTGTGCATTGTAGTGCCTGTGCATTGTAGTGCCTGTGCACTGTAGTGCCTGTGCATTGTAGTGCCTGTGCATTGTAGTGCCTGTGCATTGTAGTGCCTGTGCATTGTAGTGCCTGTGCATTGTAGTGACTGTGCATTGTAGTGCTGTCTGTGCATTGTAGTGCCTGTGCATTGTAGTGCTGTCTGTGCATTGTAGTGCCTGTGCATTGTAGTGCCTGTGCACTGTAGTGCCTGTGCATTGTAGTGCCTGTGCATTGTAGTGCCTGTGCATTGTAGTGCCTGTGCATTGTAGTGCCTGTGCATTGTAGTGACTGTGCATTGTAGTGCTGTCTGTGCATTGTAGTGCCTGTGCATTGTAGTGCTGTCTGTGCATTGTAGTGCCTGTGCATTGTAGTGACTGTGCATTGTAGTGCTGTCTGTGCATTGTAGTGCTGTCTGTGCATTGTAGTGCTGTCTGTGCATTGTAGTGCCTGTGCATTGTAGTGCCTGTGCATTGTAGTACCTGTGCACTGTAGTGCCTGTGCATTGTAGTGCTGTCTGTGCATTGTAGTGCTGTCTGTGCATTGTAGTGCCTGTGCATTGTAGTGCTGCCTGTGCATTGTAGTGCTGTGCAATAGAGAGGGAGAGAATGTAGAGCTGGGCAGAGTAGGTAATGGGCGGGGCATTAACAAGGCGGATGTTGAGAAGTAGAAAGAAACAGGTAAAGAGCAAACCAGGTCAAGATGCGGTACAGTGGAAGAGATAGAGCGAGGCAAGGGGCAGAGTAGGGCAAGAGTAGAGCAATATCGGAAAAAGGGGCTGGGTGGGACAAATTATAGCTGGGGACGAAATAGTGCAGGAGAAAAGCGGATGGGCGTATTTGAATACACAAATATTACGGTTGGTCTATAAACCAGAAAAAGTATTTGTTTGTGAGTTGGCCCATCTGATGTATGCCTATATCCACCACGTTGAGAGAGTCGAACACTGCTGTACAAACGCACTTTGGATCACACATGTGTAACATCAGAGCTTGGTTTGACATCCAATCTCAAATGGCAAAAGCATTGGTTGTTTAATTTTTTTAGCCTTCAAAACACATCACTTTCCGGTTGTCAATTTTTTGGGGGTTTCCAAAGCAAAACTGTTGCTTTACATAACAAAAGTTGCATTCACAGACTGTAGGGTTTGCCAAAGAATAAGGAGACGATGCGTTGAATATTCATATCATGCATACTAACCCATTACTCTAATCATGTGTAGAAAACAGTGGGCTTGGTTTAAATATAGGTGACATCGCACACATCAGCTTTTTGCAAACCCATACAGCCCATGATTCACTTGCTTTGACCACTACACCTTCAGTTTCATTAGTGTTCTGTTTGTTTAGTAGCTAACATATTATTATCCCTCGTATGGTTGATTAAAATTGTTTATAACCCCCACTATCTACTTATTATAAATAGATAGTGGGCAACACTTATACATAAGTTTCTGTACAAAGCTTAATGTTCAATGTGGTTCTGGATAATATGTGAATTTGAGATATTGCACAGGAAATGACTCGACTGTTCCATTTTTACATATTCTTAGCACCGCTATTTTGACATTGCATTAAATACTACGATAGCAATAACGTAGTAGGTGTTCACAATAACGAACATTCTAAAGTGCACAAATGACAATGTATATTGTTCCTTTGTTCTTCTAGTAGCCAAACCTTGTGTATTACCAAGGCTATTTCCAAACACACATACTTTTCATATACTAGCCCAATCTTTTGTGCAGTGCTAGGACTACATGTTACATCACAAAGGAATGATTACATAACCATCTTGCATAAAAGCTGACTGAACCTCTCTGCTACTCATACTTGTCATGTTGGCTTGTGAAAAAGAGGAGATATTTTACACCTGTCGTTTCAGTTCGTGGTAATTGGGTCTGAGGGAATAGATGGGGTGATTGCGCAGACGCAAAGTCAATAACTGTTTATTTATTAGTTCAGAAAAATAAATGCTCAGTTTAATGCAACCCAATTATGGGATGTACGCATTCTCAAAATTGCTATGTCGAACAAACGAAAGCGATGTATGCAAAGATTATGTGAGAACAATGTCAACCCTGAGCCATCTCAAAGCCTGTTTTTTTTTGCTCAATAGAAAAATAATAGCAAAGTTTGATGGAATTTTTTGGAAAGGCATTCCAATTTCGGGAGCTTGCAGGAAGTTCAGAAGTTTTCAGGAGTAGAGAAAAATTGTACTAAAAATCAGGTGGGTCTCTGATAAATCATGAGATATGACAGGTATGCTGCTACAGCAGAGCAGTGGAAAAGAGCTCATCCAGAAGAAGATAGAAGCAAATGAAGCACTCATAAGCCTAAAAACTGCTCTCTACCAAGCTCTCTCTTTTGATTAAGCCTACACAGCAAATAGCTCTGAATAATTTATGAAGAAAGTTCTCCACACATAAACATACAGTTGAGCACCAAACATCTGGCCGACCTGCCAACCTCTTTATAAAGATCCGACTTCCAGTGACAGCCGACCAGCAGACAGATTTGGCCTGACTATACCAAACTAGCGGCTGCTGGTGTCGGGTGCCTCGTTAAACGATTCTGTTGAGTAGTTGGTCGACCCATAAATAACTGCAAACAAACCAGCTGAGGGCAAGTGCAGGTAGCAACCACAATCTGGCGAGCTGCGCCATTACAAAATCCTGCACAACAATTACAATAATAATGTCACAATTATATCTGTGAATAATGTACCTATTGGACTAGCGTAAGGTGAACGGCTGGTTCACACGACGCGTAAAAAATCACTCTACAATGAATTGGATTTTTGTAATAGCTATAGCGGCGACGCACTCTCATTTTGTTTGTGTTCACACACAGCGTCTCCTTGCTCTCAACCAATAGAATTGAATTGTACGCTTTACGCAGGATCGTTGTACTACTAGTACGCACAAATGATCGAACAAGCAGAATGAATTAGTTATGAGCAGTACGTTAAAACCATGGGCGTCAATAGCAATCAGAACATCGTCATGTATTATGATAGAGTAAAATTTCAATAAAATCATAATTATCATTGCATAGCTACTATTTAAAATTAATACACAAGAATAAATAAATGTCTGACATAGAGATCAATGATGTTGTTAATAATAATAATAAAAATACAATAATAATAATTACTAGATAGTTAATTAAATGATCAGCATTATCATTATGTTATAAAAAAATTGAAAATAAACAGTGCTATCAAATGATATTGACCGTTACTTATAATAATGAATACATAATTTATTCCTTTAATAATAATAATAAATAACATAATTTCTTATTAATTTAAAACTACTAATTATTCTTTTTTATAACATATTTATCACCATCAGCACTTTTATCTAGCTGGGGTGTATTTGGGAGATATTGTAGTATATAATACATTAAGCCACTGTTTGCAGCTTTTTTTGTCATTTTATCACTAATCCAATTATCAGCCAGCTCTTGCCATTGTTATATGCATGTAGCGCGCCTTTGGCTATTAAAAACGTTTGATTGTCCAATCATCTAGCGCGACGGAGACCTTTTGCTAATAGTGCGGTGGCAAAATTCAACATGTCAGACATCCAACGCCCGCACTATTTCACGCCAACAAGCGCGGTCGAGCGATGAGTAATCGCAGTTTTATTTTTGGCAACTGCTAAAACAGTTACGGAACAATTTCACGCGTCGTGTAAACCAGCCTTAAGGGTAGCTAAAGGATTGTGGATGGCTCGAGGGAATTAAGAAGCTAGGAATTTTAGGAGTCACCATACATACATGGTGGTAGTTGTGTTGAGCCAGAACTTCTGTATTATGCATAGTGAGTGACATAACATGGCCCCTTAGGCAAAAGGAAAGGAGGATTGTTGTCTACTATTGTGTTTCATTATCTTGTGGAAGATTTCTTGAAGGATTTGTGGTGATAGTGAAGGTCGGTGTTTATTTATTGATTATTAGCACAACTATTATAGGATTGGTGCCAGTTGGTGGTGGTGAAGGTGAGTGTTTATTTTTTAGTGGTGGTGTATTACAACTGTTGTTGGTAAAGGATATAGTTAAGGTTATTCGTTATTATAAGTGTAATGATTGTGGCAATTGATTTTTGCTAGGCTGCATTTGCATGTACTGTGGCTTCATGCTTGATGGGCCTGCCTAGGCACGGTCGCCTGCTAGGCTAATGTGATTTTGATCAGCCAATGGGGCCCCGGTCTGTGTAATTGGTTAACCAATCGTGCGGCGGCAGGTATACTAATCACTTTCACTCTGCTATTCATTATATTGCTTTCAGAGAGAAAGTTAACACTTACTTTAAAAACAGTGCACATAAACAGACAAACATGTCATATGCAGGCAAAGGTTAGTAACTTTTGTACATGCTATACTACTAATTACATAATTTGTTTAGTCACTGTTTTTTGCTTGCTATTTTAAGTTCAATGTTTATTCAAACTTGTGTTAATTTTTACACAATTGATTGATGTAATATTTCTATGTACATCACCATGTCAATATGTTACATAATATCTATTTGTTTGCATTATAGGCTTCACGGTCACTATACCGTAATATACTGATAATAATAATATTATGGAAATACACCAAGTTGATCAGTGAAACCAACTTGCTGAATAAACAAATAAACTTTTGCTTAGAGCTCGACGTATCAGAGCTCTGAACACAAATCAAACATAACCTAGAGTTCAGCGATATGAGAGTTTTATAATAAGATTTGTGTAAGGAGTTGGCATTTATTTAACCAGTTTTTAAGGTCGGTGTTGCCCAGCACTTCAATTTAGTGAAGTATGGCCATAGGATTTGATTTTAAGGATTTTCCTAAGTTAGTTATCGGTCCTGATGACATTTATGGTTCAAGGAAGGCATGGTTAGATGAGTTTGAACTGGGTGTAGAAATGGTTACCTTTAAATTAGGAAAGGAAACAGTAAATAGAAGAAAAGATGTCTTCAAGGGGAGAATGAAATTGCTGGCTCTATTGCATGCCATTGGTCTAGGTTTAGAGATGCCCTAGAGTTTTTTGGATTTGATATGAGAAGTGAGGCGAGTAATTATGAACAAGCGATGGCTCATTTAAAAAATGTTTATGGTTGCGAGGAAACAGTTTATGTGAAAACGTTCAAGTTTTTCAATGTTAATCAGGCTGTGGGGGAGAATGAAAATGGTTATGTGCTACGTATTAAAAAACTTAGTAGGTCATTAAGTTTTGGAAATAATGATAGCGTTAGGCAAGAATTTGCTTTAGCTATAGCTGTGAATGGTTTGAGAGGAACTTCACTGCGTATTCAGCTGATGCAACAAGGTAATTTAAACTGGAAAGAACTGACTGACACCGTGAGAGTGAGGAAATTGGCTCGAGATTCAGAGAACATCATGGAGCTGGGTAAGGCAAATCAGTTAAACACCACGCAGATAACTGAGATAAAAAGAACATGCATGGTGGTGAGTGTTACAGTAGGATGGAGATACCTAGCATTTGCAATAGTCAGTCTACTGCGAAATATGGTAGGTATGCTGAGAAATATGCAGGAAAGGTAACAGGTGAGGCTGGCCACAGCTGTGATGGTTATAGGCCTGCTCGTGGTAGAGATTATAGGTCTACTAGGGATTTTAACAATGAAAGGTTTATGCCTGAGTGGCTGTAGTAGGAGCAGGGTGGAAAGTGATGGAAGGAATAATATGACTAGGTTCAGAGGTTATTTGTCTCCCTATGATGCTAATGAGTGTTTTTGCTGTGGCAATGATGATCGCCAGGTCAGGTTTTGCCCAGCAGTACACCGATGGGTTTGTGAAGATATAGGTCATACTTCCCAGGACTGCCCTAATAAAAGGTATAAACATACTGGTAGGCATAGTTATTGAGACAGTAGTAGTGAAGGGAGTTGTGCGAGTAAATTGAGTGAGGGTCACATTGGTCATGTAATGTTTGTTGATTCTGAGGAGCAGTCTTCTGAGGCCCAGAAAATAGAGGCCTGTGCACTTTTATCTGTGAGAGGTTTACCTCTTCCAAAAAACAAAAAACTACATGCGTAGTAAGGTTGAGGAGCCACCTGTGGCTCAACTTGCAAGTGCTGCCATTTCTGAGGTTAAAGGTGAAAGTATTTACTTCGGTGAGTCAAAGGTTAAGGAATCCGACAATAGGGAAGGCAAGTCAGGCTCTGGTTCCGAACTTTCATCTGGGATTGGCAATGGGGAAGCCTAGTCAGACTCTGGCTCTAACCCAGCACCCATAAAAGTGATTGAGGTATTGAGAGATGTGGTGTGGACTGAGGGTCTTGGGTGTATGGCTTTGGGCCTGGAAAAGGAAGAGAAAGGTAGTTCTGAAAGGTTGAATAGTAAAGATATGGGTGGCTAGCCAGTCTGTAAAGCAAATGGGGTGATGTGATTCAGGATGAGTTAAGTTTTAATTTTGGTTTTGGCTGTGTAGTTTATGTAATTTTTACGCATTTCGACATGGCTGTCACAACTTGGATTTGTCTCCACCTAGCTATTACTTCTTTCACTCTCATATGCTTTGCATCGTCATGTTGTGGTAGATTTTGGTGAATGTCAATGGTAAACTGGTTGTTTACCACTCAAACAATCAGTGCACTGGGATTCCACCTACAGCCATCGTAAAGATGCTGTATTGGTGGAATACCTTACTGTGCCGGTAGCACAGCATGCAGGGAGGTATTGACCCCTTACTGACCCGGTATGGTGATACTGGGCCGGTACAAGATGGCCGCCATAGTTGAGGATCCTTAAAACAACCTATGAACTTACTCTAGTACAGGAACTGGAAGTACCCTTCCTCGGAATGGCAGATATGATGGCCACAAGCTAGATCTTGGAGCCTTGCAGAGCTTATGATTGGACAAAGGAGACAGGACTCTGCCCTTTAGCCACTTGGCACCATTTACCTTCAATTCTTATTCATTGCATGATTTGTTCACTATTCATATATTTGTTCTAATTGGTTCATTTATTTCCTGTGCATTTACTTTTTTATGTATTATGCAAATAGTTTCCTGTCAGCCAACCTATAAAAGAGCTGATTCTGTTCATACTCATTGCATTCATTGATTGCGCCTTGCCAATCACCCTAGTGGATAGCTACACTAGGACTTGGGTTTATGATGAATAAAGCCATTATTCAAACAGCACTCTGTGTAGTTTGTCTGAGCCGTGGGCTCTGTGCTTGCCAACTGATCCGGTAGTAACTATCATAGTTGTCACTGTCATACCGGCACAGTGTCGTCTCTGGAGAGGTAGAATACTCGAGACTAGTGGAATTTCGTGGTAATCAGACCAAAATCCATTATTATCATATTCAATTAATTGTTATATAGTCAATACCCATCCATACTCACACATTATGCATGTAGCCAATACTTGATGCTTTTGTATCAGGTGACAATTATCATCAGATTATTATTACACCGTGAATACGTGTAATCCTTTTAACTTATATACTGAGGGTCAAATTTTATCCAACGCTCACGCTCCTCCGTGTCTCAATATACGGATGTCACAATCTATGTTGAGGTTTACATGCTTGTGAGTTATGACAGGATCTTGGGCTTAGTATTATAGCGGATTTTAGCGGTCCTGCTACTTCTCCACTATTGTTGTCACAAGGCAAACTGCTGTTTGCCGCTGCAACAAGACAGTCAGTCTCTCAAGGCCTGACAATGAACAGTCAACCTCTCCTCAGAGGTGACTTTGTGCCGCGATGGCACTAGCAACTAGATGTAAAGGAGAACCCTCGACTTTAACAACTGTAACGAGCCCTCGGCTAAGACAAACACTCAGCGCTTTTGAGTAGTATAAGCATTTATTCTTGTAAGAATAAAAAGTGGCAACGCAACAATGACATGTGATGAACTGCACTGAACTAAACAAAGGCTCTGCCTTTTATAAGCAGAGTTACAGGAAGTGTTTGGCCTAGTTGGCCAAACACTCCAATCACCCAACAGAAATACAGGAATCAATCAATAACAATACATATAAAAATACTAGCCAGTAATAGATCGGCAACTGGTGCCCAGAAGTAAGGGGCGGGGTCTATGGGCATTCTAGCCAGTAATAGCTGGGCATTCCGCTCTCCAACAGTTCTTGGTCTTTTACAGCCTTTGATCCTGATTTCTTTACTTCCGAGGGCAATAATCACCTGGATTTGGGTCCTAGAGGTCCTTGGGCTATGTTTCCTTTCTCAGGCTATGTCAGCCATCTTGTTGCCGGCCTAGGATAGCTACCCAGGGTAGTAATTAGGGAGTAATTACCCCCAGGGCTGATACTCCTTCAAATATACCCACCTGGCTAGGCCAACGCTTACAAAATGTACCCCTGACCACATGGTTGTCAGTCCAGCCCACACCCCCTACCCTAAACACTTAGTGACCCACATCCCACTGTATGATGTTAGCATGGGTTATGAGCATAATAAATACTCTACATGTACCTGGCTGTGTTTAAATATGCAACTGCATGCCAATTTAGTGCGTATTCCGGAATTGAGAACACTTTAAAACAACAATAGAGTGTAACATGTAACCCTTGGTTCATTGGGCAAAATACCCCCTAAAGTAGCAAATCCATTATGCGTGCACCTTGCACAAAAACACCCCCTAAAACTTGTTTTTAGGCTGAGCCTTATGGGACATTTTAAGGGGAGTATCAGTCCTGGGTAATTACCGTGCCGGTATAGTAAAATAATGATGCTATTGCTTGTATGAGCAAATGGGTTACTTGCAATTAATACCAGACTTGTTAATTGCTTATCATGGGGGGGGGGGCCTTAGAAAGTAGTGGTCACTTATGGTGACTAGTAAAATCCACAACTGTATCATGTTACACTAGTGTTTGGAAAAAGGGCATGATGTTATATTGTGGTAGAATTGACTAAGGCTTCACCTGCAACAAGGAACATACACTCTAGCTATTATTATTCTATGGAAGCACATGATCACAAAGAGACACTCATGTGACTTGGCCTTTATTCTAGGCAGCTTATTTACTCTATGCATATCCATATATATATTGTTACGCAATTGACACTTGTTGACTAGCCACTGAGGCTAGCTATTACATAATATTTTATATATAAGCCAGCTGAGGCTCTCTGTCTAGTAGAGCAGGACAAGAGCTCAGCTAGGCAGTACGCAATACAAACCTATTCTCTCTTCAACACAAAGCCTTATTCATTCGCCTACAAGAACAACTACGCTACTACACTGTAGTACGACTAAGGAGTGCCGGCTTGTAAAAGCCCTATACTCTCTCTAGTCTCCTACCCAGCTAGTACGACTATGCTGGGCAGGCAGTGGTAGGGACTGACAGCCAGTCGTGTGCTGTAGCAGTGGTCGTGCACAGTAACAACAAGTAACCTGGGGTCGTGTACAGGTGTATGCTACCAGTCGTTTGCCAACCGACTATAAAATCCTGTACAATATATATATATACGTGCATAATGATTAGAATGTAGCCATTGGATTAGTAGTGTAAGGTTAAGGGTAGCTAGCTAAAAAATTGTGGATAGCTCGAGTGAATTAAGAAGAAGCTAGGGACTTTTGGGAGTGACCATAATAATAATATTAATAATACATACTGTTATAATCGTGCATTATGTAGTTATTGGATTAGTGAAGGTTAAGGATATAGCTAAGGGATTGTAAATAGCTGAAGGGTTCAGAAAGCTAGGAAGGGACTTTTGGAGTGACCACAGTGCGTGGTGGTTGTGCTGGATCTTCTATCTTATACCTAGTGAGTGATTTAACATGGCGTCGTAGGCGAAAGGGAAGGAGGATTGTTGTCGTATACTATTGTGTTCGTCATCTTGTGAAAGGAGTATTGAAGGGTTTGTGGTGATAGTGAAGGTCGGTGTGGATTTATTAACGACGTTGTTATAGGACTGGTGCCAGTTGGTGGTGGTGAAGGTGAGTGTTTGTTATTTGTTTGTTGTGGTGCATTACAACTGTTGTTGTTGAAAGATTCAGTCAATAAGATTTGTGAAGAAGTTGGCATCTACTCTACCAGTTTTTAAGGTCAGTGTTGCCGAACACTTCAGGTTAGTGAAATATGGCCTTGGGATTTGATTTTAATGATTTTCCTAAGTTAGTTATCAATCCTGATGACACTTATGGTTCATGGAAGGCATGGTTAGATGAATTTGAGCTTAGTGTGGAAATGGTTACCTTTAAACTAGGGAAGGAAACAGTAAATCGGAGAAAACAAGATGTTTTCAAGGGGAGAATGAAATTGTTGGCTTCATTACATGCCATTGGTCAAGGAGGTAGAGATGTCCTAGAGTCTTTTGGATTTGATATGAGAAGTGAGGCAAGTAGTTATGAACAAGCAATGGCTCATTTGAAAAATGTTTATGGTTTCGAGGAAACAGTTTATGTGAAAACATTCAAGTTTGTCACTGCTAATCAGGCTGTGGGGGAGAATGAAATTGATTATCTGCTACGTGTTGAAAAACTTAGTAGGTCATTAAGTTTTGGGAATGATGATAATGTTAGGCTGGAGTTTGCATTAGCTATAGCTGTGAATGGTTTGAGAGAATCTTCACTGCGTATTCAGCTGATGCAACAGGGCCATTTGAACTGGAAAGGGCTGACTGACAATCTAAGGGCAAGAAAATTGGCTCGAGATTCAGAGAACGCCATGGAGCGGGGTAAGGCAAAGCAGCTAAACTCCGCCCAGGTATCTGATATGAAAGAGAACATGCATGGTGGTGAGTGTTACAGTAGTTTGAAGGTACGTAGCATTTGCAATGGTCAATCTGCTGCGAAATATTGTAGATATGCTGAGAAATATGTAGGTAAGATGAAAGGTGAAGCTGGCCACAGCTGTGATGATTATGGGTCTGCTAGGTCCACTAGGCATTCTAACAATGAAAGGTTCATGCCTGCATGGCGCAGAAAACACTCTAGTAAGAGTAGGGTTGAAAGTGATAGAAGAAATGATGGGAGTAAGTGCAGAGGTTATTTGGCTTTCCATGATGCTAAAGCGTGTTTTTGCTGTGGCAGAGATGATCACCAAATTAGGTTCTGCCCAGCTGTACACTGCTGGATTTGTGATGGTATTGGTCATACTTCCCAGGACTGCCGTTATAAAAGGTATAAACATACTGATAGGTATAGTCATCGAGGTAGTAGCTGCAGTAGTGAAAAGAGTCGTGCTAGTGAAATGAGTGAGGTTCACATAGGTCATGTAAGGTTTGCTCCTGTGGCCCAAGCTGCAAGTGGTGTCAGAGCTAGCAGAGCTCACGGCACCCTTGAAGCCCCTAACAGACCTACCCACTCTGAGGAGCTGGTCTCAGCCCAGAGGGACTCGTCTGTTAGGCCTGCGGAAGCTTCGGCTCCTGCGGAGGAAAGCCAGGAGGTAGTTGCTGAGCAGTCACTTGTGACCCGGCAACAGCTCGCCTCCCAGGCTGTTCAGAGGCCTCACTCCGGTGAGAACATGGATTGCGATACTCACTCCAGTGAGGGAGATAGTGCTACTCACTTAGGTGAGACTGTGATAGGTGGAGGTGAGAGTCAATTGTGTGACTCAGATCCAAAGCCAGGTGGAGGTGAAGGCCAACTGTGTGGTCCGGAACCAAAACCAGATGAGACTGTGATAGGTGGAGGTGAGAGTCAATTGTGTGACTCGGATCCGAAGCCAGGTGGAGGTGAAGGCCAATTGTGTGGTCCGGAACCAAAGCCAAATGGAGGTGGAGGTGAGAGTCAATTGTGTGACTCAGATCCAAAGCTAGGTAGAGGTGAAGGCCAATTGTGTGGTCCGGAACCAAAACCAAATGATGATGATGGAAGACCCTCGGGTGTGGTGCGAGATTGGTTTGACCGTTGTGGCGATACGGACAATAGCGATCCTGGTGAGATTGAGTCTTTGTGGTGAGTGGCCAGTGGGAGGTATGACACAGGTGAGGTATGTATCTGTTCTACCTAACTTTACACCTTGCCGGTGTGGATACTGTCTCTGCCCCTAACCAAAGTGCATAGTTTGAAGTATGCTTATGTGGATGTTTCACCTCTGAAGCTAGCTGTAACTGTTGATCATGTGTCTTGTGTATATTGCTAGTTGGAAAAAAGGGCATGTTATAATCGTGCATTATGTAGTTATTGGATTAGTGAAGGTTAAGGATATAGCTAAGGGATTGTAAATAGCTGAAGGGTTCAGAAAGCTAGGAAGGGACTTTTGGAGTGACCACAGTGCGTGGTGGTTGTGCTGGATCTTCTATCTTATACCTAGTGAGTGATTTAACACATACTATATAACACTACAATACTACATACATAGACTACTACTACTACATACATACTACATACTACATGGTGGTGGTAGTCGTGTTGTGCTAGAGCTTTTACATTATACCTAGTGAGTGATATAACAGTCATATTACTATATATTTATTATTATAATTAATTATTTAATAATACTACTATTATTATTATTATTAATAATTATTATTATTATTATAATTATTATTAGATTTTTATTAATTAATTGTAATTAATTAATTATAATAATAATAATTTTTTTTAAATTATTTTTTATCATTGTTAACTACTATTATTCACTAGTATTTGTTATAATAATCAAATTAGAAAACTGCAATCGATAATCGTTAATAACATTGTCAATAAATATCAACCACTAGAAAATCATTATTATTTTTTATTACAATCATATTTGAAGAGGTCAAAGATAAGTTGAAATTTTCATGAGATGACGGGTAGGTTTACGCTAGCTGTCTACGTGGGCACGGTTCCATGACTCCTGTATTCGCTGTTCCACCCAGTCGCCTCGACCCATATGATCAAGCCCTCAAAATGCAGGGCACGACAACTCCTGAGCAAACAAACTGGTCATTATTCATCGAATAAATTACTGACTTGCACTAGATGGATATCGCAATATAGCTTTTTAGGAGACGACTTTTTATAAAAGCCGCTTTTTCGCTTGCTTTTTCAAAGACTGCTTCATTAAACCCACTCAGCTTATTATTGCTATTAATTTGCTTGTTTACGCTAGTACAGTGCGCCTTGACTAACGCGCCTTGACTAGCGCGCCTTGACTAGCGCGCCTTGACTAGCGCTCCTTGACTAGCGCGCCTTGACTAGCGCGCCTTGACTAGCGCGCCTTGACTAGCGCGCCTTGACTAGCGCGCCTTGACTAGCGCTCCTTGACTAACGAGCCTTGACTAGCGCACCTTGACTGGCGCGCCTTGACTAGCGCTCCTTGACTAGCGCGCCTTGACTAGCGCGCCTTGACTAGCGCGCCTTGACTAGCGCTCCTTGACTAGCGCGCCTTGACTAGCGCGCCTTGACTAGCGCGCCTTGACTAGCGCGCCTTGACTGGCGCTCCTTGACTGGCGCGCCTTGACTGGCGCGCCTTGACTGGCGCGCCTTGACTTGACACCATCATTGAATAATCATTTTGCAGCATACTACATTGACAGGTTTGCAATCAGACCTGGAAATCATACACCTTTGTTGGTACAAAATGAGACAACATAGAAACTCCTAAAAGTTTCCAACATTATTTATCTAACACCCTTTCACCCCCCTTTCACCCCCCTTTCACCCCCCTTTCACCCCCCTTTCACCCCCCTTTCACCCCCCTTTCACCCCCCTTTCACCCCCCTTTCACCCCCTTTCACCCCCCTTTCACCCCCCTTTCACCCCCCTTTCACCCCCCTTTCACTCCCCTTTCACCCCCCTTTCACCCCCCTTTCACCCCCCTTTCACCCCCCTTTCACTCAAGTTAAATGTAATAATTCTAAAGTATATGTTATTATTTTTATATGACAATTTGGTTGGAGAAAAAAAAAATTTTCTATTGTATGTACATCCAAGTAATTAATCAATAATTACAATAACACAAATTTTGGAAAAACCAGATTTGAATTAATCACTGAAGCAGCCTCAATTTTCCATTCAGCTATAAAGGGGCTTTGCTGTAGTATATATATAAAGGGGCTTTGCTTTAGTATATATATAAAGGGGCTTTGCTGTAGTATATATATAAAGGGGCTTTGCTGTAGTATATATATAAAGGGGCTTTGCTGTAGTATATATATAAAAGGGCTTTGCTGTAGTATATATATGAAGGGGCTTTGCTGTAGTATATATATAAAGGGGCTTTGCTGTAGTATATATATAAAGGGGCTTTGCTGTAGTATATATATGTAAAGGAGCTTTGCTGTAGTATATATATAAAGGGGCTTTGCTGTAGTATATATATAAAGGGGCTTTGCTGTAGCATATATATAAAGGGGCTTTGCTGTAGTATATATATAAAGGGGCTTTGCTGTAGTCTATATATAAAGGGGCTTTGCTGTAGTATATATATAAAGGGGCTTTGCTGTAGTATATATATAAAGGGGCTTTGCTGTAGTATATATATAAAAGGGCTTTGCTGTAGTATATATATAAAGGGGCTTTGCTGTAGTATATATATAAAGGGGCTTTGCTGTAGTATATATATAAAGGGGCTTTGCTGTAGTATATATATAAAGGAGCTTTGCTGTAGTATATATATAAAGAGGCTTTGCTGTAGTATATATATCAAGGGGCTTTGCTGTAGTATATATATAAAGAGGCCTTGCTGGCTGTAGTATATATATAAAGGGGCTTTGCTGTAGTATATATATAAAGGGGCTTTGCTGTAGTATATATATAAAGGGGCTATGCTGTAGTATATATATAAAGGGGCTTTGCTGTAGTATATATATAAAGAGCCTTTGCTGTAGTATATATATAAAGAGGCTTTGCTGTAGTATATATATAAAGAGGCCTTGCTGGCTGTAGTATATATATAAAGGGGCTTTGCTGTAGTATATATATAAAGGGGCTTTGCTGTAGTATATATATCAAGGGGCTTTGCTGTAGTATATATATAAAGAGGCCTTGCTGGCTGTAGTATATATATAAAGGGGCTTTGCTGTAGTATATATATAAAGGGGCTTTGCTGTAGTATATATATAAAGGGGCTATGCTGTAGTATATATATAAAGGGGCTTTGCTGTAGTATATATATAAAGAGCCTTTGCTGTAGTATATATATAAAGGGGCTTTGCTGTAGCATATATATAAAGGGGCTTTGCTGTAGTATATATATAAAGGGGCTTTGCTGTAGTCTATATATAAAGGGGCTTTGCTGTAGTATATATATAAAGGGGCTTTGCTGTAGTATATATATAAAGGGGCTTTGCTGTAGTATATATATAAAAGGGCTTTGCTGTAGTATATATATAAAGGGGCTTTGCTGTAGTATATATATAAAGGGGCTTTGCTGTAGTATATATATAAAGGGGCTTTGCTGTAGTATATATATAAAGGAGCTTTGCTGTAGTATATATATAAAGAGGCTTTGCTGTAGTATATATATCAAGGGGCTTTGCTGTAGTATATATATAAAGAGGCCTTGCTGGCTGTAGTATATATATAAAGGGGCTTTGCTGTAGTATATATATAAAGGGGCTTTGCTGTAGTATATATATAAAGGGGCTATGCTGTAGTATATATATAAAGGGGCTTTGCTGTAGTATATATATAAAGAGCCTTTGCTGTAGTATATATATAAAGAGGCTTTGCTGTAGTATATATATAAAGAGGCTTTGCTGTAGTATATATATAAAGGGGCTTTGCTGTACTATTTATATATAAAGGGGCTTTGCTGTGGTATATGTATAAAGAGGCTTTGCGGTATTACAATAAAAATTGTTTCACCAGAAAATAGAACAATCCGAGCATATAGCTGGGCTCATAAATAATATGGGTGCATTCTCAGCACTTCGTATTCAATATTTCAAAGCGTTTGAAAGTTTTTTAGGTTGCCTACATTCCACAAACAATCTTGACACATTGTTAAAATAATGTGTATGTTTTTCTACAATCGCCTGCAAAAGCTCAAAAGACTTTGAATGCATAACAAATAAAATATGTTTGATGTTAACAAAAAGATTAAACACTGATTGGGCAAGCAGCAGGCAGCGGGCAGGCAAATTGAACAATTACAAAAGTGTTATGGCTCACAGACACCAGACAAACTCCTTACCTTTTATAGAAACTAATCTGCAGCATTTGATGTTTCATCCAACAACAAAATTTTTTCGTTTCCCGTATTCATCGAGCCTTTGACAGATATTTATTTTGTTTCACACAAATATTTTAACTGCAAGATTAAGTTTTTCTGGTTGGACGTACTTACTGTTGACTGACTCTTTGCTCTTGACCTACTTTTTTTTCACATACTCTGCAGATATTGACCTACTTCTCTCCCAAATATGCTGCAGATCTTGACCTACCTCTCTCTCACGTATGCTGCAGATCTTGACCTACTTCTCTCTCAAGTACGCTGCAGATATTGACCTACTTCTCTCTCACTTACACTGCAGATATAAATAGACACTTGTGTATAACTTCCCTTTAAAGATGGTGTAGGTCAATCAATTGTCAACATCGAGCACTCATTTATCATTTTTGTTCATGTTTTTTCTACTTTAATGGAAGGCGATTAGATAGATCTGAGATCTAATTGTCACAACTGCATTGCGAGAGAAATAAGTGAGTGAAACAATAAAAATACAATCACGTGCATATTAGAGAACTTGTAGCCTATCAGCACAGGCTACACCTGTTATAAATTGCTGTATATATTACGACGTTAAAGTTTATTAGCCGCAGCTTTTGTGGAATCGCACAGCGTTAGTGAAAGTTGAAGCTTTTTGAAATCGTTAAATTCACTTTAAATCAACAGCTTGTCATTTCTATTAATAAAATAAACAATCACTGCAACAATATACCCTCAATGCTGCATTCAAATTTTTCTTTGAAAACAATAGCTGAGGAGTAAAGTGATACGTTGTAATGTTGTGTGAATTTCTTATAAATATAGAACAATGGTTATTGAACAACCGATGAAAATTTTTCGTTTTCAAAAGTTTTTTCTTGACGCTGCAAATAATTTGGCTGTAAAGTCTAGGACAAGCGCAACAGTAGTAAACAATTATACAGTCAATCAGGCAAGAGAGTTTTCTGCTACTATCAAAAAAAAACTCTACATGCCTGAGCCAGGTTTGAACCCTACGGTAACACCGCTTAACCCACCAGCCAGACACACTAACCAATTCACCAATTTGGCAGCCCTAAAAAGGGAGCGTGGCAAGTGAATGGCAGCTGTGTGCCTGACCACTGGACATAGGACTTTCACCTGTGGCCACCTGACGGATGTAAATGTGTTTATTTTTGTTTGTCTGGCAACAAAAATAATTATATACAGTAAAAAGAATGGCATTGTATTGCATTTCCTAGCAACAAAAATAATCACATGAAAAGAATAGCCGACCAAAAATAAACACATTTATACAAGATTCGAAACAGCAGCGAGTAAACTGAGTTGTTTTAGAAGTTGCCTTCTCAATGACGCTAGAGCTGTAGGTATTGTTTCTAATTCCTCCAATAAACATGCGTGATCTATATACTTGCATTTGATGAGCCATTGAAATAGTGTGATGGATTTGTGTGAATATGACCTGCGTTGTACCCTACGGCCTCACTCTACAGTACATTCACTCTACAGTGCATTCACTCTACAGTACATTCACTCTACAGTACACCCACTCACTTTACAGTACACCCACTCACTCTACAGTACACCCACTCACTCTACAATACACCGACTCACTCTACAGTACACCCACTCACTCTACAGTACATCCACTCACTCTACAGTACACCCACTCTACCATACACCCACTCACTCTATTATACTCCCACTCACTCTACAATACACCCACTCTACAGTACACCCACTCACTCTACAGTACACCCACTCTACAATACACCCACTCACTCTACAATACACCCACTCACTCTACAATACACCCACTCACTCTACAATACACCCACTCTACAGTACACCCACTCACTCTACAGTACACTCACTCACTCTACAATACACCCACTCACTCTACAGTACACCCACTCTACAGTACACCTACTCACTCTACAGTACACTCACTCACTCTACAGTACACCCACTCACTCTACAGTACACCCACTCACTCTACAGTACACTCACTCACTCTACAGTACACTCACTCTACAGTACACCCACTCTACAGTACACCCACTCACTCTACAGTACACCCACTCACTCTACAATACATCCACTCACTCTACAATACACCCACTCACTCTACAATACACCCACTCACTCTACAGTACATCCACTCACTCTACAGTACACTCACTCACTCTACAGTACATCCACTCACTCTACAGTACACCCACTCTACCATACACCCACTCACTCTATTATACACCCACTCACTCTACAATACACCCACTCACTCTACACTACACCCACTCACTCTACATTACACCCACTCACTCTACAGTACATCCACTCACTCTACAGTACACCCACTCTACCATACACCCACTCACTCTACAATACACCCACTCTACAGTACACCTACTCACTCTACAGTACACCCACTCACTCTACAGTACACACACTCACTCTACAGTACACCCACTCACTCTACAGTACACCCACTCACTCTACAATACACCCACTCACTCTACAATACACCCACTCACTCTACAATACACCCACTCACTCTACACTACACCCACTCACTCTACATTACACCCACTCACTCTACAGTACATCCACTCTACAGTACACTCACTCACTCTACAGTACACCCACTCACTCTACAGTACATCCACTCACTCTACACTACACCCACTCACTCTACATTACACCCACTCACTCTACAGTACACCCACTCTACCATACACCCACTCACTCTACATTACACCCCTCACTCTACAGTACACCCACTCACTCTACAGTACACTCACTCTACAGTACACCCACTCATTCTACAATACACCCACTCACTCTACAGTACACCCACTCTACAATACACCCACTCACTCTACAATACACCCACTGACTCTACAGTCCACCCACTCTACAGTACACCCACTCACTCTACAGTACAGTCACTCTACAATACACCCAATCACTCTACAGTACACCCACTCTACAGTACATCCACTCACTCTACATTACACCCCTCACTCTACAATACACCCACTCACTCTACAGTACACCCACTCTACAATACACCCACTCACTCTACATTACACCCACTCACTCTACAATACACCCACTTTACAGTACACCTACTCACTGCTAATGTTTGACAAGGGATAAAGCGACTTCTATTAGCACTAGGGGACTGTATCTTAGGGAATTAAAGGGAAGGAGTGGGGTTGTAGACTGTGTGGGTTTCAACGGATTAGGGATGGGGGTACAGGGATGGGAGAGGTCTAGGGATGGGGGTAGAGGGATGGGGTACAGGGAACTATTAACTGAAGGTGTAAGTGACTTGAACAATCATAAAACAGGGGGAGCATCAGAGTAGTCAGGCCATTTCTGTGGGGAAAAGGATGTCTAAGGGAAGGGGATAGGGTGGCAGGGATGTAGGGCGTAAGGGGCACGGTTGTGGAGACAGGGGTAGTTGGTCATTGAACTTTACCACAATACACTGGCTTCTGCCAGCATTAACGATGGAAAGACCCCCTTCCTTCCCTGAGTGTCAGCCCAGCTTTGCTCATATTCTTCTATGAGATCTTGACGTGTTTCTCCCCCTCTCGGTGTGATACCCCTTATGCCCCTTCCTACCCTCATGTGTCGCACCACCAAAGAAAGCACTCCTGCATCAAAGATAAGGCCTCCAGTGCTCTCCTACACCCCATCCACCCCTTCCCCCAGCCCCATCACCACTCTAGCACAGTTTGCCCCCCTTTAGTCATCGTCTGGTTCACTTGTATACCTTCGCTACTTCCTACCTACTCTCCCAGATAAAGCCCTCGTCCTAAAGCAGTGATGTCTTCCCTCCATAAAAAGCTTGTGCCCCAACTCTCTCCTTGTAACACAGTCCTTCCACAACTTAAGCCGTCAACATCCCACATATTCCTTTCCCCTCCACCTATCATCTCTAAAGAACTTCGTCCCTTCACTCAACCTGATTTGTTGGAAATAGGATTCAGTGGCCCAAAGCTACTGAAGACAGATTTAGAGACTTAGGAGACTACCTAGAACTAATTTAGTGCATTTGACTGCACTGTGACCCCGTCTCATAGTGAGCGAGGGAGTCTGGAAGAAGGTGGTGAGTGAGTTCAGAGGCAGATTAGTAACCTAAAGAAAGCTATTTGCACAGTTAAAAGACAACTTTCTAGATACTGTTATTACCTACAGCATTGTATACACATTTATCTGTTTTTTGTATCTCCATCCTACATATTATACAATACATGTGTACAATGGCCAGGTCGGTGGCGATTCATTGTTCCAGCGTGTTAATTGCAAGAAAGTAATCACTTGGGGGGTGCCAAGTTACTGGTTGAAGCGGCCAATGTAACAGAATCTAATGAACAAGAATGCTGTTATTTCTATCCACCCCTCCTGACCCTTTTCACTTCCCCAGTGCTGTGCCTCTTGATTACCTTCCCTAGTGCTATGCCCCTTGATTACCTTCCCCAGTGCCATGCCTCTTGATTACCTTCCCCAGTGCTATGCCTCTTAATTACCTTCCCCAGTGTCATGCCTCTTGATTACTTTCCCCAGTGCTTTGCCCCTTGATTACCTTCCCCAGTGCTATGCCCCTTGATTACCTTCCCCAGTGCCATGCCTCTTGATTACCTTCCCCAGTGCTATGCCCCTTGATTACCCCACCTAGTCCTGTCACACTTACTGATACCCTATCCGAGATGTCTTCTCTTGGGGATCCAACTGCTTGAAGTGAATGAAACCCAAAGAGCCGGAATTGGGACGGATGAGTATTGAGTACTCAGGAATGTCTAAACAACATATGAGTAAATGTATCATATATATACTTGTACATAAATGTATCATATATATACTTGTATGTAAATGTACCATATATATACTTGTATGTAAATGTAACATATATACACTTGTATGTAAATGTATCATATATATACTTGTACATAAATGTATCATATATATACTTGTATGTAAATGTATCATATATATACTTGTATGTAAATGTATCATATATATACTTGTATGTAAATGTATCATATATATACTTGTATGTAAATGTATCATATATATACTTGTATGTAAATGTATCATATATATACTTGTATGTAAATGTACCATATATATACTTGTATGTAAATGTATCATATATATACTTGTATGTAAATGTATCATATATATACTTGTATGTAAATATACCATATATATACTTGTACGTAAATGTACCATATATATACTTGTATGTAAATGTACCATATATATACTTGTATGTAAATGTACCATATATATACTTGTATGTAAATGTACCATATATATACTTGTATGTAAATGCATCATACATATACTTGTATGTAAATATATCATACATATACTTGTATGTAAATGTATCATACATATACTTGTATGTAAATGTACCATATATACACTTGTATGTAAATGTATCATATATATACTTGTATGTAAATGTATCATACATATACTTGTATGTAAATATATCATACATATACTTGTATGTAAATGTATCATATATATACTTGGATGTAAATGTATCATATATATACTTGTATGTATATGTATCATATATATACTTGTATGTAAATGTATCATATATATACTTGTATGTAAATGTACCATATTATATATACTTGTACGTAAATGTATCATATATATACTTGTACGTAAATGTATCATATATATACTTGTACGTAAATGTATCATATATATACTTGTATGTAAATGTACCATATATATACTTGTATGTAAATGTATCATATATACACTTGTACGTAAATGTATCATATATATACTTGTACGTAAATATATCATATATATACTTGTATGTAAATGTATCATATATATACTTGTATGTAAATATATCATATATATACTTGTATGTAAATGTATCATATATATACTTGTACGTAAATGTATCATATATATATACTTGTATGTAAATGTATCATATATATACTTGTATGTAAATGTATCATATATATACTTGTATGTAAATGTACCATATACATACTTGTACGTAAATGTATCATATATATACTTGTATGTAAATGTATCATATATATACTTGTATGTAAATGTATCATATATATACTTGTATGTAAATGTATCATATATATACTTGTACGTAAATGTATCATATATATACTTGTATGTAAATGTATCATATATATACTTGTATGTAAATGTATCATATATATACTTGTATGTAAATGTATCATATATATACTTGTACGTAAATGTATCATATATATACTTGTATGTAAATGTATCATATATATACTTGTATGTAAATGTATCATATATATACTTGTATGTAAATATATCATATATATACTTGTATGTAAATGTATCATATCTATATCCTTGTACGTAAATATACCATACGTATGTAACTGTACCACACATATACTCATCTCGTAAGTAGAGGAAGTTTGCTGTAATCTCAACAAACAAAAGTGTATTTTGCCGACTAAACTGATTCATTACAAACAAAGTGCATGCAATGTGCCCGTCTGTCTCCGCTATGTCTCGCTATTTGTGATCTACAGTGGCTGGATTGTTGATGTATCTATGCTCACCAATGCATAACGCAGAAACTCAAAATAGCATGGCGAGTTTTAATGGCCTGTCACGTGTGTGTCAGACCAATGAAATGACAGGAACACGGTTGCACAACTGCATGCAATGACGTCGATAGATAACTTTTATGTACACATTGTAGCAGCGGACTGTGGAAGTGCATCTACTCTCTCTTTCTACTAACGCCTTTTACTACTTCTAGTTTCTTAATTTTGTCTATCTACCTTTACTTGGTGATGTAACACTCTTTGACAGGTATGTTTATATACTTACATTGCTTCAGCACGTAGGTGTGTGTACATTCATTCAACAGGTGAGTGTTGTGTGAACTTACTTCGATTCAACAGGTGAGTGTTCTGTGTAGTTTCATTTATTTGTCAACAGGTGAGTCTATCTATGTACCTACATTCAACAGGTTATTGTTTTCATCATGGTAGGTCTACATAAACCATCTACAGTTTTATCAACTAGTACTGGCTACTACTACATCATCTACTGTCCGCTATTATATCTATTATCTACTACTATAACCACTGTCTACTGGCTACTACTGTATCTACTGGATACTACTGTATCTACTGGATACTACTGTATCTACTGTCTACTACTGTATCTACTGTCTACTACTATATCTACTGTCTACTACTGTCTACTACTGTATCTACTGGCTACTACTGTATCTACTGTCTGCTACTGGCTACTACTGTCTACTACTATATCTACTGTCTGCTACTGTATCTACTGTCTACTACTGTATCTACTGTCTACTACTGTCTACTACTATATCTACTGTCTACTACTGTATCTACTGGATACTACTGTATCTACTGTCTACTACTATATCTACTGGATTCCGCCATGATTCGAAACTGACGTTTCGAAAATGAATGGTTCGAAACTCTTAAACCTGAACCCCCCAACCCCAAATCTCAAACCCCCATCCCCAAAGAGTTTCGAAGTGTCCATTTTCGAAACGTCAGTTTCGAATGGTCTGTACCCCTATCTACTGTCTACTACTGGCTACTACTATATCTACTGTCTACTACTGGCTACTACTGTATCTACTGTCTACTACTGGCTACTACTGTATCTACTGTCTACTACTGTATCTACTGTCTATTACTATATCTACTGGATACTACTGTCTACTACTATATCTACTGTCTACTACTGTCTACTACTATATCTACTGTCTACTACTGTATCTACTACTGTATCTACTGTCTACTACTATATCTACTGGCTACTACTGTATCTACTGTCTACTACTATATCTACTGTCTACTACTATATCTACTGTCTACTACTGTATCTACTGTCTACTACTGTATCTACTGTCTACTACTATATCTACTGTCTACTACTGTATCTACTGTCTACTACTGTAACTACTGGCTACTACTATATATTCTGGCTACTACTATATCTACTGTCTACTACTATATCTACTGTCTACTACTGGCTACTACTATATATTCTGGCTACTACTACATCTACTACTGTAACGTCTATCTGCCAATCTTATTATTTTTATTGCAAATACCAACTTATCAATGTCTCTGTAGTTGGACTGGAAAAGACACTGATGAAATACCAATGCATGCTGGATTAGTTAACAGTTCACTTATTGTGTCAGTTTCTCATCAAACTAAAACAGCAGGTCAATATTATGACTATACCTGACTGTGACATCAACTGTGGGTGGTATGCATGGGCCCCCGCAGTTCACAGACGCCATTAGATATTTTTGTCAATTATTGGTAGTTGATAGAGTTATATTAGATTGGCAATACGCGTGACCTTCTGTTAGGGATGCTGTGTTGAGGTTTGCCTTGCTTTTAGATGTCTATGCCTCAACAACTTATAGTTCCCATCTATTTACTTGACTAGATATGTGACTCCTTGGTGACTGTATGACTGGTTAGTGACTGTATGACTCCTTGGTGACTATATGACTACTTGGTGATTATATGACTGGTTGGTGACTGTATGACTGGTTGGTGACTATATGACTACTTGGTGACTGTATGACTCCTTGGTGACTGTATGACTACTTGGTGACTGTATGACTCCTTGGTGACTGTATGACTGGTTGGTGACTGTATGACTACTTGGTGACTGTATGACTCTTTGGTGACTGTATGACTGGTTGGTGACTGTATGACTACTTGGTGACTGTATGACTACTTGGTGACTGTATGACTACTTGGTGACTGTATGACTACTTGGTGACCTTATAACTCCTTGGTCACTATATGACTATTTGGTCACTGCAGGGCTAATTGGTGACTGCTTGGTGACTACATGACTGCTTGGTGACTATATGACTACTTGGTAACTATATGACTGTTTGGTGACTCTATGACTATTTGGTCACCGCAGGACTACTTGGTGACTGTACGACTGCTTGGTGACTGTATGACTACATGGTGACTATATGACTCTTTGGTGACTGTATGACTACTTGGTGACTATATGACTCTTTGGTGACTATCTGACTACTTGCGATTGTATGACTACTTGTTGACTATATGACTGGGTATTTAGAATAGATGTTTGTTACATATTGAGACCAGCTCATTACATAATGATTTTAGTAATAAAACAACTGATAAGTTATATATTTGGTTTACAGTGTAACTTGGATATACACCAGTAAATATATATGTACCATCTATCCATTCATCTGTTTGTACTATACCTTTGTACCTCTATATTTATTTACCTACCCGTCTTTACATCTATATCTATTTCTCTATATATCTATCTATCCATATCTCTGTTTGTATCTATCTACATTTCATAAATCTTCACTGGAGCTTTAAAGCCAATATAAATATTACAATCCATGTATGATCACTTGTATGTTGTACACGGATGCGTACACAGATGCGTACACAGAGGCGTACACAGATGCGTACACAACATACAAACGGTTAAAGAACACAGTCTGGCTAAAACCACTAAAAATTTCTCTATTTCAGGTTGTCTAAGCATCGGTGACGGCACTTTGCTGACTATCATTTCATGAGCTGACCTGCAACTGTAGCAATGGGAAGCTTCTTTTTACACGATGATTATCGTCTTGGTGACATGAACAACATGGCAGCAGCCTTCAAAGAGAAGACAGGCAATGGTGCCCAATCAGCAAACACAACAGCAGGCTCAAGTAGCAGCCAGGGGCTGTTTGATGGAAATGTTTGCTACACCGACATAAAAAGGGGACTTGGTTTTGATACGAGCTCTAGTGACGACAACTCAGCAGATGATTGGACAAGCAGGGCCCGCTCGTCACCTGTTGTGGAAAGGTTGATATTTCAGGAGCTTCAGAGTGACATCATGGAATATGCCAGCAGCATTGGAGTAGCCATGGGTAGGTTGGAGTGTATGACTTGAGTAATATAGCAAGTAACAGACTCAGTAGTACAGTAAGTAATAGGCTCAGTAATACTGTAAGTAACAGACTCAGTAATACATTAAGTAACAGACTCAGTAATACAGTAAGTAACAGACTCAGTAATACAGTAAGTAACAGACTCAGTAATACAGTAAGTAACAGACTCAGTAATACTGTAATAGACTCAGTAATATAGCAAGTAACAGACTCAGTAGTACAGTAAGTAATAGGCTCAGTAATACTGTAAGTAACAGACTCAGTAATACTGTAAGTAACAGACTCAGTAGTACAGTAAGTAACAGACTCAGTAATACTGTAAGTAACAGACTCAGTAGTAGAGTAAGTAACAGACTCAGTAATACTGTAAGTAATAGACTCAGTAATACTGTAAGTAATAGACTCAGTAATACTGTAAGTAACAGACTCAGTAATACAGTAAGTAATAGACTCAGTAATACTGTAAGTAATAGACTCAGTAATACAGTAAGTAACAGACTCAGTAATACTGTAAGTAACAGACTCAGTAATACAGTAAGTAACAGACTCAGTAATATAGTAAGTAACAGACTCAGTAATACAGTAAGTAACAGACTCAGTAATACAGTAAGTAACAGACTCAGTAATACAGTAAGTAACAGACTCAGTAATACTGTAATAGACTCAGTAATATAGCAAGTAACAGACTCAGTAGTACAGTAAGTAATAGGCTCAGTAATACTGTAAGTAACAGACTCAGTAATACTGTAAGTAACAGACTCAGTAGTACAGTAAGTAACAGACTCAGTAATACTGTAAGTAACAGACTCAGTAGTAGAGTAAGTAACAGACTCAGTAATACTGTAAGTAATAGACTCAGTAATACTGTAAGTAATAGACTCAGTAATACTGTAAGTAACAGACTCAGTAATACAGTAAGTAATAGACTCAGTAATACAGTAAGTAATAGACTCAGTAATACAGTAAGTAACAGACTCAGTAATACTGTAAGTAACAGACTCAGTAATACAGTAAGTAATAGACTCAGTAATACAGTAAGTAATAGACTCAGTAATATAGCAAGTAACAGACTCAGTAATATAGTAAGTAATAGACTCAGTAATACAGTAAGTAATAGGCTCAGTAAAACTGTAAGTAATAGACTCAGTAATACTGTAAGTAACAGACTCAGTAGTAGAGTAAGTAACAGACTCAGTAATACAGTAAGTAACAGACTCAGTAATATAGTAAGTAACAGACTCAGTAATACAGCAAGTAACAGACTCAGTAGTACTGTAAGTAATAGACTCAGTAATACTGTAAGTAATAGACTCAGTAATACAGTAAGTAACAGATTCAGTAGTACTGTAAGTAATAGACTCAGTAATACAGTAAGTAACAGACTCAGTAATACTGTAAGTAACAGACTCAGTAATACAGTAAGTAATAGACTCAGTAATACTGTAAGTAATAGACTCAGTAATACAGTAAGTAACAGACTCAGTAATACTGTAAGTAACAGACTCAGTAATACAGTAAGTAATAGACTCAGTAATACAGTAAGTAATAGACTCAGTAATATAGCAAGTAACAGACTCAGTAATACTGTAAGTAATAGACTCAGTAATACTGTAAGTAACAGACTCAGTAGTAGAGTAAGTAACAGACTCAGTAATACAGTAAGTAACAGACTCAGTAATATAGTAAGTAACAGACTCAGTAATACAGCAAGTAACAGACTCAGTAGTACTGTAAGTAATAGACTCAGTAATACTGTAAGTAATAGACTCAGTAATACAGTAAGTAACAGATTCAGTAGTACTGTAAGTAATAGACTCAGTAATACAGTAAGTAACAGACTCAGTAATACAGTAATACAGTAATACAGACCCAGCTAATGGGACCCAAAGGAACAATAAGTATTACGAGCACTACACCAAGTCTGTACATTAGGCTATATACACTTCTGCGATATAATTTGTTCCACAAGTATTTCCATGACTTGCGCAAGCATCAAAAACTGTTATGAGCATCACAGGCTAAAAATATCAGCGCTCGAAGCTTGTTATCCAATCAAATCCAATTGTTTATCAATTCCATTGGCTAGTTGGGTACACTGGTTAAAATGTTTAGAGGGGTGAAGGTCTGCCCCTCCACTTATAAGCCTGTTTATGATGACAGGACTATTGTTATTGAGGACAACTTGTTGATTTGCAAGTCACGGCTCAGTGAATCTCTAACCAAGAGCGGTTAGCCAAAGCCTATACAAGTTATCATCTTGTATACTAATTATATACTAGTCATACGCCTAGAGTGTATACTAGATGTACACTAACTGTACGCTAATTGTACACTACATGTATTAGTTATGTGTTAAATGTATACGAAATGTATTCATAAGTATATATTTATTGTATGTTTGAGTGCATTGATAGTATGCTAAAGTGTATAATAGTTACATACTAGGTATGTACAAGATTCATGCTAGCTGTATACTTGTACATGTTTTGATATACTTTTTGTATACCAGTCGGACACTTCTTGTATGCTGGTTGTACACACACTGTATACTAGTTGTACACTCAGTGTATACTAGTTGTACACTCAGTGTATACTAGCTGTACACTCAGTGTGTACTAGCTGTACACTCAGTGTGTACTAGTTGTACACACACTCTATACTAGTTGTACACTCAGTGTGTACTAGTTGTACACTCAGTGTGTACTAGTTGTACACTCAGTGTGTACTAGTTGTACACTCAGTGTGTACTAGTTGTACACTCAGTGTGTACTAGTTGTACACTCAGTGTATACTAGTTGTACACTCAGTGTGTACTAGTTGTACACTCAGTATGTACTAGTTGTACACTCAGTGTGTACTAGCTGTACACTCAGTGTGTACTAGTTATACACTCAGTGTGTACTAGCTGTACACTCAGTGTGTACTAGCTGTACACTCAGTGTGTACTAGCTGTACACTCAGTGTGTACTAGCTGTACACTCAGTGTGTACTAGCTGTACACTCAGTGTGTACTAGCTGTACACTCAGTGTGTACTAGTTGTACACTCAGTGTGTACTAGTTGTACACTCGTGTACACCTGTATACTTGCTTTATAACTCCCAACTAGCGTAACCATGTTTTGGTTCGGTATCAAACATTTTTACAAGTTTTAGTAAAACTATAGCATAGTGCTAGCTATAGTATAGTGACAGCTAGAGTATAGTGACAGCTAGAGTATAGTGACAGCTATAGTATAGTGACAGCTATAGTATAGTGACAGCTAGAGTATAGTGACAGCTATAGTATAGTGACAGCTAGAGTATAGTGACAGCTATAGTATAGTGACAGCTATAGTATAGTGACAGCTAGAGTATAGTGACAGCTATAGTATAGTGACAGCTAGAGTATAGTGACAGCTAGAGTATAGTGACAGCTATAGTACAGTGACAGCTAGAGTATAGTGACAGCTATAGTATAGTGACAGCTATAGTATAGTGACAGCTATAGTATAGTGACAGCTATAGTATAGTGACAGCTAGAGTATAGTGACAGCTAGAGTATAATGACCAGTAAATTGTAGTGAAATACGTTCATCAACAAAGACCTATTGTAGGATATCTAGAAGCACAGACTTGCTTCTCTATAACCGCTACTAGCCACTCAGAGTATGAAGGGCTTAATTAATCAAACCTGTCACCTAACACATCATACAAAAAACCAAAGTATAATTTATGGTAATGCTAGTGATATGCAGTGGTTGCTGGCTCTGACAGAATGGTAAACTAATGATTTGTATTGCCAATATCTCAACCCGGATCTCTCCTCGTATAGCCTATTATTTGTAGGTGTTTGCCATAGGTATAGTACGAAACGATCATGTAAAATATGGATGGCCCCCTTGTCGTGCATTACTGGTACCACGCTACTCCCACTTTGAAATTTTTAAAAACAGGATCTAGACTGCAACAGGACACGGTTGGTAACAGGAGTTTTCATTCATTCTGTGTTTGTTGTAGATCCAAGACAGTGGGTAGTAGAGGACACCCTCAAGTGGCTGCGTTGGGTTGGTAATCTGTATCACATAGGTGATCTTACCACCTGTTTGTCTTATGACGGGCCAAGTTTATGCGCTTTCACCGAAGAAGACTTTATCATCCTAACTGGCAATAAAGATGTAGGGCAGAGAATTGCCGCACAACTGGATATTTGGAAAAAGGGTAAGAGACCCGTTGTATTTTGTGTGTGTGTGTATTACATTGTTGTGTGTGTGTACTACATTGTTGTATGTGTGTGTACTACATTGTTGTGTGTGTGTACTACATTGTTGTATGTGTGTGTACTACATTGTTGTGTGTGTGTGTACTACATTGTTGTATGTGTGTGTACTACATTGTTGTATGTGTTTGTACTACATTGTTGTATGTGTGTGTACTACATTGCTGTATGTGTGTACTACATTGTTGTATGTGTGTGTACTACATTGTTGTATGTGTGTGTGTACTACATTGTTGTATGTGTGTGTATTACATTGTTGTATGTTTGTGTACTACATTGTTCTATGTGTGTGTACTAAATTGTTGTATGTGTAGGTACTACATTGTTGTATGTGTGTGTGTATTACATTGTTGTATGTGTGTGTACTGCATTGTTGTATGTGTGTGTACTGCATTGTTGTATGTGTGTGTACTAAATTGTTGTATGTGTGTACTACATTGTTGTATGTGTGTTTACTACATTGTTGTGTGTGTGTGTACTACATTATTGTATGTGTGTGTACTACATTGTTGTATGTTGTACTACATTGTTGTATGTGTGTACTACATTGTTGTATGTGTGTGTACTGCATTGTTGTATGTGTGTGTACTACATTGTTGTATGTTGTACTGCATTGTTGTATGTGTGTGTACTACATTGTTGTGTGTGTGTGTACTACATTGTTGTATGTGTGTGTACTACATTGTTGTATGTGTGTGTACTACATTGTTGTGTGTGTACTACATTGTTGTGTGTGTACTACATTGTTGTGTGTGTACTACATTGTTGTGTGTGTGTACTACATTGTTGTGTGTGTACATGTTGTGTGTGTGTGTACTACATTGTTGTATGTGTGTGTACATGTTGTGTGTGTGTGTACTACATTGTTGTGTGTGTGTATTACATTGTTGTATGTGTGTGTATTACATTGTTGTGTGTGTGTGTGTACTACATTGTTGTGTGTGTGTACTACATTGTTGTATGTGTGTGTACTACATTGTTGTGTGTGTGTGTACTACATTGTTGTATGTGTGTGTACTACATTGTTGTGTGTGTGTGTACTACATTGTTGTGTGTGTGTACTACATTGTTGTGTGTGTGTACTACATTGTTGTGTGTGTGTACTACATTGTTGTATGTGTGTGTACTACATTGTTGTGTGTGTGTACTACATTGTTGTGTGTGTACATGTTGTATGTGTGTGTACTACATTGTTGTGTGTGTGTACTACATTGTTGTGTGTGTACATGTTGTATGTGTGTGTACTACATTGTTGTGTGTGTGTACTACATTGTTGTGTGTGTGTACTACATTGTTGTGTGTGTGTACTACATTGTTGTGTGTGTACATGTTGTGTATATATTTATTGCAGTGACTAGTATGACTCCTAGTGCCGGCTCATACCATTTTCAGCAGCAGCAAGCCATGGACCATAAGCTAGGCACAGGCAGCACACGCTCAGGGAGCAACACCCCTAAATTGCTAGACGTCGGCTGTTGGCAAAATTGCAGCCAACAACGTTTTTCTACTAACACTGATACTCTTGCATCCAACCAGTTTGGGAGCACATTCAGCAGAAGTAGGGGAAACTTCCCAGAGATGACTGTGAGAAACAACCGGTCTGACGTACCAACCAACCGGTCTGAGGTACCAACCAGCCGGTCTGAGGTACCAACCAACCGGTCTGAGGTACCAACCAACCGGTCTGAGGTACCAACCGGTGGTTCTGGTGTCCGAAACAGCAACTCTGAAGTTTTAGCGAAGTTTTGTGAACTTCGAGGCAACAGCTCAGAAATGAGAGGGAGAAACTCTTTCCAACTGTTTAATCAGGCCAATCAACAAGTTGGCTTCCATGCTGATCAAACGCTTGGTCGCACCACCCCTCGACCTACAATTCCACTGGACAGATTTCGCAGTGTTCGCGAGGCGTACCATGATAATGGTTACATTCCATGGGAGAAGTACCAGGAGTTTACCAGCACCACACCATGCAGACCTCATGCAACGACTCAGAACACACAAAACGTGATGTTTGCTAACGAAACTGCAGTGAAAAAGGACATAGCTGCCAACACATTTCATATGGATAGCAAAGAAGAAGTTACACCAGTAACGCCCAATGCCCCGTCAGCAGCCTGTGAGGCTGAGCCCCCGGTGCCAAACCTCACACCTATGACCAACGAAGTACCCCACGAGTTCACTCAAGTAACTCTGCTCAAACTCAAAACTGAAAAAATTGAGCCAGTTAGTAATGAAGTGCCGATGGACACCGTAGAAACACAAGGTCAAGGTCAGTTAAAATACATCTCCCATTACACGCATCAACTAGAGCTGAAAGTAAGACCTAAGTAGTGCATCAGTGAGCAGATTCGATTGCTTTGGTACAAAAAACAGCTGGTAGAGAAGCTGTACTCACTTTCACTTGCAGCTAATGTGGTTTGTCTTCTCTACGTGCTACACCTTCACACTCATTTAATCTTAGGTGACCAACTTATTATGCAGTATTAATGTTTTCTGATTCGATAAATGAATTTGGCAAAATCAATAATTTTTCAGCAAAACTAAATTTTTGCATAAGTACATCACACTAAATAAAAAAATATTTTTGATTGCAAATTATTACAAAAGATTCAAAACTATTTTGTATTCTTTTGGATAAACAATCACCAATTGAGACTTTGGTTGGTTTACTGGGTAGCCTACCAATACAAGAGACTTTGGTTGGTTTACTGGGTAGCCTACCAATACAAGAGACTTTGGTTGGTTGGTTGGTTCTTGCAGAGATGCATTATTGATGGGTTACTTTCTTCGCAGCATCTACAGAAAAAGTGGTGAAGAAAAAGTCATCCAAGCACCCAATCCACCTGTGGGAGTTCCTAAAGCAGTTGTTGTATGATGGTAAAGAGTGCATTAGGTGGATAGACCAGGAGAGAGGTAACTACTACTATATACTACTGTATATACTACTATATAACTACTGTATATACTACTATACAACTACTGTATATACTACTATATAACTACTGTATATACTACTGTATATACTACTGTATATACTACTGTATATACTACTATATAACTATTGTATATACTACTGTATAACTACTGTATATACTACTATATAACTACTGTATATACTACTATATAACTACTGTATATACTACTATATATACTACTATATATACTACTACATAACTACTGTATATACTACTATATAACTACTGTATATACTACTACATAACTACTGTATATACCACTATATAACTACTGTATATACTACTATATAACTACTGTATATACTACTATATATACTACTGTATATACTACTACATAACTACTGTATATACTACTACATAACTACTGTATATACTACTACATAACTACTGTATATACTACTATATAACTACTGTATATACTACTATATAACTACTGTATATAACTACTGTATATACTACTACATAACTACTGTATATACTACTACATAACTACTGTATATACTACTATATAACTACTGTATATACTACTATATAACTACTGTATATATTACTACATAACTACTGTATATACTACTATATAACTACTGTATATATTACTATATAACTACTGTATATACTACTATATAACTACTGTATATACTACTATATAACTACTGTATATACTACTATATATACTACTGTATATACTACTACATAACTACTGTATATACTACTATATAACTACTGTATATACTACTATATATACTACTGTATATACTACTATATAACTACTGTATATACTACTATATAACTACTGTATATACTACTATATAACTACTGTATATACTACTATATAACTACTGTATATACTACTATATAACTACTGTATATACTACTATATAACTACTGTATATACTACTATATAACTACTGTATATACTACTATATATACTACTGTATATACTACTATATAACTACTGTATATACTACTATATAACTACTGTATATACTACTATATAACTACTGTATATACTACTATATAACTACTGTATATACTACTATATAACTACTGTATATACTACTATATAACTACTATATAACTACTGTATATACTACTATATAACTACTGTATATACTACTATATAACTACTGTATATACTACTATATAACTACTACATAACTACTGTATATACTACTACATAACTACTGTATATACTACTACATAACTACTGTATATACTACTATATAACTACTGTATATACTACTACATAACTACTGTATATACTACTACATAACTACTGTATATACTACTACATAACTACTGTATATACTACTATATAACTACTGTATATACTACTATATAACTACTGTATATACTACTATATAACTACTGTATATACTACTATATAACTACTGTATATACTACTATATAACTACTGTATATACTACTATATAACTACTGTATATACTACTATATAACTACTGTATATACTACTATATAACTACTGTATATACTACTATATAACTACTGTATATACTACTATATAACTACTGTATATACTACTATATAACTACTGTATATACTCCTATATAACTACTGTATATACTACTGTATATACTACTATATAACTACTGTATATACTACTATATAACTACTATATATACTACTGTATATACTACTATATATACTACTGTATATACTACTATATAACTACTGTATATACTACTATATAACTACTGTATATACTACTATATAACTACTGTATATACTACTATATAACTACTGTATATACTACTATATAACTACTGTATATACTACTATATAACTACTGTATGCCCCCATTTCTAGATTCACCATCAGCAGCCATCAATAGTTGTTCCTTTCTTTAGGTGTTTTCAAAATATACAATTCACAAGAGGTGGCCAAGTTCTGGGGCGAGAGAAAGAATAGGCCAGCGATGAACTATGACAAGCTGAGTCGCTCTATTCGTCAATACTACAAAAAGGGCATCATCAAAAAAACAAGCCAGGGAAAGCGTCTCGTTTATCAGTTTTGTGAAGGTTATCTTTAAAACGCCTTGTCACAAGTCATACTATTTGGTGCATTTTCCCGACATAACCCCTTAATTACCATACCTGTATCCACTCCTTAGTTTTATCCTCCCGCTGCTGCTCTATCAGCGCTCCCAAGATATCAATGATCATTTTCTTACTCAGTATTGTTATTACTTGGCACCGTGCCCAAGTGGCTACAGTAATTAGTGTATTGTTGAGGTTATGAACAGCAAGCACCTCCTGTGTACATATAGCATATCATACCCAGTGCACAGCTCCTGTGTACATCTAGCATAGCATACCCAGTGCACTGCCACTAGTATACACTCTATTTTTTCTATTTGCGTTCATCTTTTTAGCTTTGCTGCGTGTGGAGTGACTCCAGTTTTTGCATCAATTAATGTGAGCTCATTCATGTTATTATGTTGTACATAGACGAGGTCAACAGCCAAAACAAGTCTAACGAATCAATTAATATATATATTATATACACTTAGGGCTGGCATACAATACACACATCTGTGCTATTTACTTCTATGTCAAAACAATAAACTTATATATTGTTTGTTTTTGGCTAGCAAATTCCTTCTATATTGTCAGTGCTACGCGTTTACAGTCTTGACGTATTACACAAGTTGTTTTTCTAGTATGCCATCAGATCTCTAGTTATCCCATGCACTGTGCAATGTTTACTGCAAGCGTTGGCTATCTATTACCCCCTCTATTAATAATGCCTTGCAGTCACAAGCTGCACTATGGGGGCCTTACTTCGATCTTCTTTGTATTGCCTACAAGAGCCCCACCAGTTCCATCTGTAAGCACATTCATTGACAAATTGCACTTGGCTAGGCAGGTACCCAAATACTCTATGCAGGCGATTAGATCATGTGTGATATACAATGTCAAGGACGCCTACCTTACGCACACTCTGGGGTACTCTTTTATAAAGCATTTCATCCTAAGAAGCTCAAAGTATATTTCTGCTAACAGCTGAGCATTGTCGTCTTTTTCTAGGCCTTTCAAACAACTATACAGCTCATCATCGCAGCCACAGTGAGACCTGCATAGATGGATACCCTGTATTAGCATTTACGTCTTACTCGTACAAGGCATATGACATACGTACAACCAATCGTGCTAACTAGCTGTCATAGTTTCATTGTCTGATTTAGATATAACAATAATTGACCAATGATAAGCTTATTTAGAATACTCTGGAACGGGTGCCGTCATTTGGTTGGCTGTGTAAACTTTTTAGCACTAAATTTGACAATAGATAATTCTCAGAAAATGGCCGTCAATTAGCAATTTTATTAGCCAACCAGGCAAGAAACAAGTTAGTCAAAGGCAGACCAACCCTACTCCAATAGAAAACCACATGGACTTCTTCTAGAGATTTCTATAAGACAACCAGTCCATGTATGTGTCTTTGGAACAAGTGATAAATGAAGTGCTTGTTTCCTTTGGAGGATACACCGGTATTCCCCAGAGGGTCCGAATCAAGGTTGGTTAATCTTGAAAGAACCAAATAATGGTTAATTAACCATGAAAGAACCAAATCATGGTTGGTCAACCTAAAAAGAACAAAATCATGGTTGGCCAACCTTGAAGAACCAAATCACGATTAATTAACCTTGAAGAACCAAATCACGATTAACCTTGAAGAACCAAATCACGATTAATTAACCTTGAAAGAACCAAATCGCGAGTAATTAACCTTGAAAGAACCAAATCAAGGTTAACCTTGAAGGAACCAAATCATGATCAACAGAGTGCATTCAAGTGTTTGTTTTTTCAAGGAGCTTGTGTCATTGTCCACAGTTGTCAATCGATTAAGAGCGATGGATGCACCCCCTGCCGAGTTCTACTTAGGCACCGGCGGGGTGCGTTTGTAAACATTTCTCATAAATTTTAGAGTTAGAGGTGTCCACAAAATCTTGATGATAGTTTTATTTCAGGCACACAATGTGATGTGCTTAGCTTGCCGAGTTTATAATATGATGACTCTTACCGTCTATAAAATGTGATGTTAGGTACTCTATGCCATCTTTCACATTTACATTCAAGTGGTCTGTGGTGTTGTAGTAAATTTGCACGACCCATTAGTTTTTGAATCCACCGCTACTCCTTGTATCCCCCCCCTCCTTGTTCTACGCCAGTCATCCCCTCCCCCTTCAATAGCCATCCTCACCCTCATGAAAATGGCCCAGTAAGTCCTCCTGTTCCCTTCCATAACTGCCCTATTTACTGTCCTTAATGATTGATGCCCTCCCCAACCCTAGGCTCCCCCACCCCGTTGCCCATTGAAACCCATAGAGTTTAAGCCCCTCCACCATTCCCTTCCGCTCCCACAAGTTTCAACCTCCTAGTGCAATTAGAAAACCCCCCTTTCCCCTGTCAAACATTGGTAGAAATTGCCACGATATCTACCTGGGTTGTCTTCCCTAAGGACACACTCGAGTAGACAGTGCTGGAACTTACCTGATAAGGACAGGTATACCGAGAGAGAATTGGCGCAAAAGTTTCCTACCAGCCGATGTGTAAGAAAAAGAATACCAGGGCTTTTAAATGCGCCTGCATGCTGTTGTGTGCCAATCAGAGACCATTATTTCAGCTGCGCCCGGTCTTAATAAATAGAGGAGCATAAGTTCTTATTGTGAGTGAGTTGTTAGCTGTGAGAAGTAAAAAAGCTATCTGTCTATTATCTGTACATTATATCATATACACTAGTCTGTCTGGCCAGTGGCCAGGGTTGTATCTGATAGTAGGTTGGTGGGCTGTCCAGAGGTCGAGACTAGGCCGAGTCAAGGTCAAGTATAGGTCAAGTTGTTTGGAAAGCCTTCTATCAGCAATAGAAGCAAATATGGTGTATTGCATTAGACTAGAATGTTGGCCTGATGGAATGAGGGCTCATGGGAGTGGTAAGCTATGTTTACATCCTTCATTGTGTATTACCAGGTCATTAATGAGGTAAAACCAGTACTGGATTTTCTATTCTGACGCTGTAACTCGAGCTTCCACTCTGTCACGCACTATTTTAAATGGAACCTTCCCTACCAAATAGAAGGTCAGGAAAGCACAGGCTAAACTGACATTGTTCCAGCTTATCTTCAACATGTTCATACTTATAGACTGTGGGTCTGGCTCAAAAGAAAAGTAATTTTGCGGTTAGTTGTTCAGACGTGATGTGAACAGGTCAACGGTAGGTACACCTAACCGGCCAATGGTAAGCTGAAATAGATTGTCACTGATTGGCCACTCGGTTGAATCATTTTATACTCTTGATTTTGTGTCAGCACGAGTTCATTTTGCCAGGAATGTATATGGCAGGCAGCTAGCAAAATATTTCTTTCTCTGCTCCAAACCCACACTTTGTATGCAAAAAAATTCCAAAAACAAATTAGCGCATGTATCATCTAGATCAGGGGTTCCCAACGAGGGGGGAATTTTGGATGTACAGGGAGGGAGGGAGTTTTCATACTCTGTGCATTTTCCACAGCTGAGTCATATAATGCTGTGTTGTTATTGGCTGGCAGCTAATACTGTGATACGGTATAGCATAGCTATTTCACAGCTGGTGACTAGTATTACACAAAAAGTCAAGCAACTCAACGGTGTGGCTGCAGAATTGACAGATCTCACTTCAAGCGGGTGAGTATCAGTATGATAGCTATCTGTATAAATTGCTGTACATGCTCTGTGTATATATATTTTTATTACCATTGTTAAGAAAAAATTCACACAAATAGTGAAGTAACTATCCACCCCATTATAATTGCAGAATGAGCACTAGCAAGAAACGAAAATATGCTGCTAACTACATTCTGTATGGCTTTCAATGTCTAGTTGCCAATAGAGAAAAGAAGCCACAATGTATATTGTGTTTTAATGTGTTAAATAATGACTCGTTGCGACCAAACAAATTGAAACAGCATTTTTCTTCTGTACACCCTCAACGCAGAAAGAGGTTGAGATTTTTTTGAGCGACATGGAAAAGGACTTAAACAGGTGCGACTAGATTCAAGTGGGTCTCTTCATGAATCCAATTCAAAAATTCTGGAGGCCTCGTACAGGGTAGCATATGAGATTGCAAAACAGAAAAAACCGCATACCACCGGCGAAGAATTGATAAAGCCATGCGCACAGACAATGGTAGGATTGTTAGTGTTAGCCATGCCCACAGACAATGATAGGACTGTTAGCCATGCCCACAGACAATGGTAGGACTGTTAGTCATGCCCACAGACAATGGTAGGACTGTTAGCCATGCCCACAGACAATGGTAGGACTGTTAGCCATGCCCACAGACAATGGTAGGACTGTTAGCCATGCCCACAGACAATGGTAGGACTGTTAGCCATGCCCACAGACAATGGTAGGACTGTTAGCCATGCCCACAGACAATGGTAGGACTGTTAGCCATGCCCACAGACAATGGTAGGACTGTTAGCCATGCCCACAGACAATGGTAGGACTGTTAGCCATGCACACAGACAATGGTAGGACTGTTAGCCATGCACACAGACAAAGGTAGGACTGTTAGCCATGCACACAGACAATGATAGGACTGTTAGCCATGCACACAGACAATGGTAGGACTGTTAGCCATGCACACAGACAATGGTAGGACTGTTAGCCACGCACACAGACAATGGTAGGACTGTTAGCCATGCCCACAGACAATGGTAGGACTGTTAGCCATGCACACAGACAATGGTAGGACTGTTACAGGATTTCAGGTGCTTGTGAAGAAGGAGTCACCCAATGTAACAAGCACTCACTGTATGCTACATCGTCGTGCCCTGGCAGTTAAAACACTACCCTCATCTCTCTCCATAGTATTACAGGACACAATTGACTTGGTTAACTATCTGAGGAGCTGCTGAACTTCTGCCTGCAATCTAATCTGGTACTGAGGGAGGTGCAGGTGCCTGCTACCAAGTGAATTGTCACTACAAAAATCCTGCACATTGGTGCCAGCAGTGGGATTGAGAATACCCACCGAAGATCCCCCAGGACAAGAAGACTGAAGAGTCAGACATGACAACCAGAAGTAGAAACGCTGTAAGCCTGGAGAGAGGCCCACCACCAGGGGTCATGGAGATGCTCACAGACATCCTACAGAAGATGACAGAAACTCGAACAGGGACCATTTCAAGCCCCCAGAGTTTGACGGGACAGGAGATGTCCAATATTTCCTGCGACGCTTCCAAGAAGTGTCAGAGGCCAATCAATGGCAGCCAGCAGCGGCTGTCATACATCTCCGCCAATCCCTGAAGGGAAAGGCCCAGCAGTATGGGCGTGGTGAAACCTTTTGGTCCATCATGGACTCGCTCAGAGCCAGCAATGGACTCACTCGCCGAGAGGCGCAAGCCCAGCTATCTGGCTACAAGAAAGAAGTGAAGCATTCGCTACGTGAACATGCCATGGCTGTGGAAACCCTATAGAAGCAGATGTTTATCGTAGGAGCCTAGCAACCAGAGTAGCCTTCATTCTCGCAGACCAAAGAAAACGTAACAGCCAAGATCGAGCCAAGGAAACTAAGCTAAGACTGTTTTGGTAGCCATCTTGCTATTAATTAATTATCATTATTGTTTGCCTAGTTTGTAATGCGCCCGTTTATATTGTATATATATGTCTATGTTTGGCGCTATTGTATTTGACTTGTAGTGCGCCTATTTTATCTGCCAATCATATTGGGCTATTTTGCCTGCCAATCATATTGTGCTATTTTGCCTGCCAATCATATTGTGCTATTTTGCCTGCCAATCATATTGTGCTATTTTGTCTGCCAATCGTATTGTGCTATTTTGTCTGCCAATCATATTGTGCTATTTTGTCTGCCAATCATATTGTGCTATTTTGTCTGCCAATCATATTGTGCTATTTTGTCTGCCAATCATATTGTGCTATTTTGTCTGCCAATCATATTGTGCTATTTTGTCTGCCAATCATATTGTGCTATTTTGTCTGCCAATCATATTGTGCTATTTTGTCTGCCAATCATATTGTGCTACTTTGCCTGCCAATCATATTGTGCTATTTTGTCTGCCAATCATATTGTGCTATTTTGCCTGCCAATCATATTGTGCTATTTTGTCTGCCAATCGTATTGTGCTATTTTGTCTGCCAATCATATTGTGCTATTTTGTCTGCCAATCGTATTGTGCTATTTTGTCTGCCAATCATATTGTGCTATTTTGTCTGCCAATCATATTGTGCTATTTTGTCTGCCAACCATATTGTGCTATTTTGTCTGCCAATCATATTGTGCTATTTTGTCTGCCAATCATATTGGGCTATTTTGTCTGCCAATCATATTGTGCTATTTTATCTGCCAATCATATTGTGCTATTTTGTCTGCCAATCATATTGTGCTATTTTGTCTGCCGATCATATTGTGCTATTTTGTCCAATTATATGTTATAGTTTTTCAACTGCTAATTTGCATTTATTACTGCACAAGTATTAGGGCAGATCGCCCATTAGTGAGAGTTCTTGTAGCAGTTGTGTTGAGTTGATACACTGGAAGCGTTAGGGTAACGTTGTGCATCTTCATAGTCTTGACTGTAAGTATTAGTGGCTTCTAATATTGTCGACTATTATACACTTCGAAACACCTCTCGTTGCAAGTTTTGTATCTTTACGTTTGAATACATTGTTGCTGATAAACTACAACTCTTCTTATACTGTCGTCGTCTTGCTCACAGTATAATGTATAACTTATTGATAACCATTCCTAGAGATTACGTTACACTCTTGGATATTGTCACTAAGCTATTTAACACGTTGCTATAAACTATACACGTGCTTGTTAAGTAAATTGAGTAGTAAAGTGAAACTGGATCTGTGTGCTAAGAAACAGATCTCCGTATTGGAAGAACAGGAAGTCTCCTGATCGGGACAGATAGACTGATTAAGTACCGTATACAGTGGAGTTATATTAACGGTTAGTAGTCCCGTATAACGGGTTGTGCCTTGACACTAGTAAGCTACGCTACCAATATAGCCCTAGTGCTCTCGTGTGCTCATTTAGTACACACAGCTGATCTCCAAGAGTGGTCCGGTGAAGGATAGCCCTAGTGCTCTCGTGTGCTCATTTAGTACACACAGCTGATCTCTAAGTGGTCCGGTGAAGGATAGCCCTAGTGCTCCCGTGTGCTCATTTAGTACACACAGCTGATCTCTAAGTGGTCCGGTGAAGGATAGCCCTAGTGCTCTCGTGTGCTCATTTAGTACACACAGCTGATCTCCAAGTGGTCCGGTGAAGGATAGCCCTAGTGCTCTCGTGTGCTCATTTAGTACACACAGCTGATCTCCAAGTGGTCCGGTGAAGGATAGCCCTAGTGCTCTCGTGTGCTCATTTAGTACACACAGCTGATCTCCAAGAGTGGTCCGGTGAAGGATAGCCCTAGTGCTCTCGTGTGCTCATTTAGTACACACAGCTGATCTCCAAGTGGTCCGGTGAAGGATAGCCCTAGTGCTCTCGTGTGCTCATTTAGTACACACAGCTGATCTCTAAGTGGTCCGGTGAAGGATAGCCCTAGTGCTCTCGTGTGCTCATTTAGTACACACAGCTGATCTCCAAGAGTGGTCCGGTGAAGGTGCTGTGTCATCACACGGGGGGGGGGGGGGGGGGGGAGGGGGAGGGGGGGGCAAATCCTTTACAATCATTACCGTATACATCGGAGTTACTACTACCGGCCGTTTGTAGTCTTGTATAACGGATTGTTGCCTTGTCACTGAGCAGCTACGCTACCATTAGTTGCTCTAGTGCATCCCGTGTACTCTATACGGCACACCAGCTATCCTCTAACAAGTGTAGGTGAAGGCTCCGTTGCAAACCACGCAGAAATCCTTTACAATAACAACAATAAAAGAAGTGGGAGAAGTAGACAAGACAGTACTGCTGATCTCTAGCTACCTCTAGCTACCTCTAGCTACCTCTAGCTACCTCTAGCTACCTCTAGCTACCTATAGCTACCTCTAGCTACCTCTAGCTACCTCTAGCTACCTCTAGCTACCTCTAGCTACCTCTAGCTACCTCTAGCTACCTCTAGCTACCTCTAGCTACCTCTAGCTACCTCTAGCTACCTCTAGCTACCTCTAGCTACCTCTAGCTACCTCTAGCTACCTCTAGCCAACTAGCTCTAGCTACCTATAATATAACCAACTAGTTTGCGGTGACATCAGGTTGGCTGATAGTTTAATCTTATTACACATCTACTCACTCAACATTATAACCTTCTACTGTAGTTATTACTACTGTCATTATTATAATTATTACTATTTATTTATTATTAATTAATAATTGTGATTTATTACTTATCTATTTAATTAAGTAGTCTTATTGTCATAGCACTACTTGCTAATTAGCTCCAGACTATTACTACTATGTCATATCAAATGATAATAAAAATATAAGTGAGTAAACTAAGTCATAAGTAATAATTAGATTATTATTATTAATTTAATAAAATTTAATAATTAATAGTATAGAAGAATAGTAGTTAGTTATAATATAGTATTAATAACCTGGAGGTACTTAGCAAATAATGTGATAAGCCATGTGGCAAGAGTACGTTGTAATTGTTAAGTTTATCAATGTTGTATAAAAGAAAATCAGCAGTCAAGCTCAGACTCGCTCACTTTACATTTCTGTTGTTACTGCAAACTTGGTGGAACTATCTGCTAGTTGAAGTTACACACCACAGTTTATTTCAATTTTGTTATTTTAATGAGAATAGTGTACAGGTTTATCACCTGGTGTACACCTATTGTGCCAGGCTCAGCAACCACCTGTGTGTGGCCTATGGATGTGCTAAAACAGGGTCTAAACAGCTAGTCAAAAAATTTCACAGGCTTGTAAAAGAAATTCGTAAAATTAAAGTCGAGTTTGAGACTGAGTTTTTCTAGTTCCGTAAACGCTCATCGATTGTATCAGTATTCTGCTACGGAGGCTGAGAAATCATAACATGGGCAACTTATTTGTTGACTTCCACATACCACTAGTGCACCACCACTACAACCATTACTAACACTACTACCACTTTTACTACCACCACTACAACCATTACTACCACCACTATCACTACTGCACTACCACTGCAAGGAGCGATACAGTCAAAATCAGCATGCTGAGCAGAGATCAATTGAAGTGTGCTTGAACCTGCGCTTGTTTGTTTTAGGTTCCCTATCAAAAAGCCTGGCCTGTTCGCGAAGTGGGTGTTCAAGATTCACAATGAAGAATGGCACCCAACAAAATATTGTCTTATACCTCTCCGCCATTTTTTGGTCTAAACAGGGTCTATACAGGGCCGGGGTCCTCGGTATCCGTTTTCGTGGGGAATTTGTACCGAGGCAGAAGGGGAAGAAATCAGGGGTTATGTCTAGCTTGTTGGTGACAGGGCAAGGGGTGGAAGGGGGTCTGGGGGGGGGGGGGGGGGGCTGACTATTTCATGTAAATCTCTCACAATATGTTATATGAGGATACTGGAATAGACTCATCAAACGAAACGAAGTAACTTCAGCGCATAATAGAGTCCATGTTTTAGCCTTCTATCTTGTTGATGGGAACGGAGTGTCTCATCATCTGCAAAAGAACAGGTAAAAAAGGGTAATCAGTGAAGGTTCTGCTTTTGAGTTTTTGCCGCGGCCAAACAGAATTAGATCTATTTGTGCCTCAGATGAGTGCATTCTGATAAACGCCTCACCACTGACTCACGAGTGAGACACCAACTATATATGTTCCAGGCGTAGAGTTTGGGCTGCGAGAAAAACTGGTGGGCAAACCACTTGTCCGTAAGAAACAGACAACGACGGAATAAATTAACACGAATCTTTATGTATATCTATTTTTTATTGGTCACTCGTCAAAATGCAGTTTCTTGATTGGTCAACTGTTGTTGTACTTGGAGTGACCACCATGTGATACAGCATGGATACCGGACATAATAGGTGCAATGCTGGTAACCTTCGGAGGTTGCAGAATGTAGCCAATTAATGCACTGAAAGGAGACTCGTGATAAATAACAAAGTACGTCATTACTTACAGTGGATAGAGCCCGCTATTGGATATACCAAACTTAGTTTCACCAGGCATGACTGACAACGGACACTGGTCGTGGACCATACAACATTTGTCTAGCTGCTGCAGCTCACCCAAATCTGCAGGTCCTGATGCCACGTTTCCCTTGCCACACCATTTGGTGCCTGAATAATTTACATATCCTCAACATAACATAGCCATTAGGTCTCAAACCCACGCATAGCCATTACGTCTCAAACCCAAGCATAGCCATTACGTCTCAAACCCACGCATAACCATTACGTCTCAAACCCACACATAGCCATTACGTCTCAAACCCAAGCATAGCCATTACGTCTCAAACCCACGCATAACCATTACATCTCAAACCCAAGCATAGCCATTACGTCTCAAACCCACCCATAACCATTACGTCTCAAACCCACACATAGCCATTACGTCCCAAACCCACGCATAGCCATTACGTCTCAAACCCACGCATAACCATTACGTCTCAAACCCACGCATTTTCATTACATCTCAAACCCACGCATAGCCATTACGTCTCAAACCCATGCATAGCCATTACGTCTCAAACCCACGCATAACCATTACGTCTCAAACCCACGCATAGCCATTACGTCTCAAACCCATGCATAGCCATTACGTCTCAAACCCACGCATAGCCATTACGTCTCAAACCCAAGCATAGCCATTACGTCTCAAACCCACGCATAGCCATTACGTCTCAAACCCACGCATAACCATTACGTCTCAAACCCACGCATAGCCATTACGTCTCAAACCCACGCATAACCATTACGTCTCAAACCCACGCATTGTCATTACATCTCAAACCCATGCATAGCCATTACGTCTCAAACCCACACATAGTGTTTACATCTCAAACCCACACATAGTCCTTACGTCTCAAACCCATGCATCATTAGGAAAGATGAATATACTGTATGTCGAACACTCATATGAAAATGTTGTTAGCTTTGCTAAGAGGTAATTTTCCCAGCTGAGAGTTTCATTAATATTATATTGCTTGCGCTTTTGTAGCGCTTAACTACATACAAGTTTAAAGTGTAGCATTATGTATTTGTACAATATAGGCATGTATATTGTGCATTGTCCTATATATGTATAACATGTATAAGCACACTGGAATGATGAATCAAAATTCAGCAGTATACCCTTGCAGAACAAATATATCCTTTAATTTATGCATTCATACCATCTAGATCCATTATATAGATATGTATTATATACATCTGTATTATATTACATAGAGGCGTTTATCTGGACTGTATATGTGTGTTTTGTTCATTTTAAAAAAGTCTTTGCAAATGCAATTAAGCTTTAAATTCTCGTTTTTCAAGAGTTTGAATTTGTATTCAAGTTCAAGGCTTTGAAATTGAGGCATTTGAATTTATATTTGAAATTCGGTGGTTTAATTTTGGGGGCACTTAAATTTTAAATGACTTTGATGAAATATGAATCCCAGAATAAAATCTTATATTTGAATTGGACCGTTTATCTTTCGAAGTATTTTAATTATATATAATTTCAATAAAATTTGGGAAAGGGTATTTCAATTGTTATTGTTATTTTAAATTTTGATTGTTAGGGAAATTAATGTTTTGCTTGAATTTGACGACTTGCCAGTCAGACATTTGAATTCCATGTAAATTTGTTCTTTGGAGTTGGTCCTACCGTGCTTGATAGTTTGTCAAAGAGGTAATTGAGAGGGTGTCAGAGAGGTGATTGATAGGGTGTCAGTGAAGTGATTGATAGGGTGTCAGAAAGGTGATTGATAGGGTGTCAGAGAGGCGATCGATAGGGCATCAGAGAGGTGATTGATAGGGTGTCAGAGAGGTGATTGATAGGATGTCAGTGAGGTGATTGAGAGGTGATTGAGAGGGTGTCAGTGAGGTGATTGATAGGGTGTCAGAGAGGTGATTGATAGGGTGTCAGTGAGGTGATTGATAGGGTGTCAGAGAGGTGATTGATAGGGTGTCAGTGAGGTGATTGATAGGATGTCAGAGAGGTGATTGAGAGGGTGTCAGTGAGGTGATTGATAGGGTGTCAGAAAGGTGATTGATAGGGTGTCAGAGAGGTGATCGATAGGGCATCAGAGAGGTGATTGATAGGGTGTCAGAGAGGTGATTGATAGGATGTCAGTGAGGTGATTGAGAGGTGATTGAGAGGGTGTCAGTGAGGTGATTGATAGGGTGTCAGAGAGGTGATTGATAGGGTGTCAGTGAGGTGATTGATAGGGTGTCAGAGAGGTGATTGAGAGGGCGTCAGAGAGGTGATTGATAGGGTGTCAGAGAGGTGATTGATAGGGTGTCAGTGAGGTGATTGAGAGGGTGTCAGAGAGGTGATTGAGAGGTGATTGAGAGGGTGTCAGAGAGGTGATTGATAGGGTGTCAGTGAGGTGATTGATAGTTTGTCAAAGAGGTGATTGATAGGGTGTCAGAGAGGTGATTGAGAGGGTGTCAGAGAGGTGATTGATAGGGTGTCAGAAAAGTGATTGATAGGGTGTCAGAGAGGTGATTGATAGAGTGTCAGAGAGGTGATTGATAGAGTGTCAGAGAGGTGATTGATAGGGTGTCAGAGAGGTGATTGATAGGGTGTCAGAGAGGTGATTGAGAGGGTGTCAGAGAGGTGATTGATAGGATGTCAGAGAGGTGATTGATAGGGTGTCAGAGAGGCGATTGAGAGGGTGTCAGAGAGGTGATTGATAGGGTGTCAGAGAGGTGATTGAGAGGGTGTCAGAGAGGTGATTGAGAGGGTGTCAGAGAGGTGATTGATAGGGTGTCAGAGAGGTGATTGATAGGGTGTCAGAGAGGTGATTGAGAGGGTGTCAGAGAGGTGATTGATAGGGTGTCAGAGAGGTGATTGAGGGGGTGTCAGAGAGGTGATTGAGAGGGTGTCAGAGAGGTGATTGATAGGGTGTCAGTGAGGTGATTGATAGGGTGTCAGAGAGGTGATTGATAGGGTGTCAGAGAGGTGATTGATAGGGTGTCAGAGAGGTGATTGAGAGGGTGTCAGAGAGGTGATTGAGAGGGTGTCAGAGAGGTGATTGAGAGGGTGTCAGAGAGGTGATTGAGAGGGTGTCAGAGAGGTGATTGATAGGGTGTCAGAGAGGTGATTGAGAGGGTGTCAGAGAGGTGATTGATAGGGTGTCAGAGAGGTGATTGATAGGGTGTCAGAGAGGTGATTGAGAGGGCGTCAGAGAGGTGATTGATAGGGTGTCAGAGAGGTGATTGATAGAGTGTCAGTGAGGTGATTGATAGGGTGTCAGAGAGTTGATTGATAGGGTGTCAGAGAGGTGATTGATAGGGTGTCAGTGAGGTGATTGAGAGGGTGTCAGAGAGGTGATTGATAGGGTGTCAGAGAGGCGATTGAGAGGGTGTCAGAGAGGTGAGTGAGAGGGTGTCAGAGAGGTGATTGAGAGAGCGTCAGAGAGGTGAGTGAGAAGGCGATGAGGGAAAGAGGTATAAAGTAGGTGATGGTGAAGCATTCCTGAGTCTGTATGAATGAGTGAAGACACGACTCAGAGTGGGCTCAGAGTAGCCTGGGAGGTTTGAAGAGCAAGTCAGTGTATCAAGGATTTTCACTGACGCTGTTACGGAGAGGGTATGAGAAGGGCTGATGAGCAAAATTTTGATGCAGATACTTTGGTTTCTATGAGTGAGACAATAGATGGGCTGAGATAAAAGTTCTGCAGATGGGAAACGCATTTGGAAGTAAAGGTCGGAAGGTAAACTTTGGAACGACAAGAGTCGTGGGAGTGGCTCAGAGAGAAAAGGCCTGGAAATAAACTTGATCCATGTGAGATGTGTGGGGGCAGGGTAACGGCAGACTCACTGGTGTGCAAGAAATGTAGCAAGTGGATCCATGTGAAAAGTGCGGGAGCAGAGTAACGGCAGACCCACTGGTGTGCAAGAAACGTAGCACGTAGATCAACAGGAGTTGTGCAAAAATTACGAGAGTGACTCTCAGCTTGATGACAGAGTTTTTCAAGTGGAATGTGGAGGGTTGTTGAAGTGTAAGCAATTCTTGTCAAACTAGAAAGAAAGAGTAGTAATGTAGGAGCAATTTAAGGTTGGCAATGTTGTGTAGGAGTGAGACACGGTGGTTGTCTGGGAATGAGATAAGACTTTGGGGGAGAGCAGAATAGTGAGAGCTATGTATGCGTGATGGACAGGAGAAGTACTGGAGTTTTGATAGTGATGTTGGGTCATGATGGGACGCGAAACGATCAGCAATGGCGATTGCAACGCGATTGTATAGGCATGTATTGAGAAAGGATGGACATCTTTTGAGAAGGGCACCAGAATTTAAAGTAGATGGCGCAAGAAAGCAAGGAAGAAGTAGGTGGAATTAGTGAGCAAAAAATTCTGTGCAACAAAAAACAGAGAGCTGGTGTGGGAGAGATTGCTGCAGGAGTGAGGTAGATGGAAACGACCTCGTAGACAAGAATAAAACCATGTTCTATTGATTTAATAATGATGTGTATGTTGAATGTTGATATATAACATTCTGAATAAATGAGTGAAATGGCAAGCACACTGCAGACATGGACGTATAACTACGTACCTGGATATATACCATGCAGAAGACTAACATCTCGGCTCACTCGACTAGACAGGTTTTTACTTCTACAAAACATTCAAACAAAGCAATAAGCAATCTTTGGTGTATGTCACCTGTGTGAATACATTTTAGCTATCTTTGTACTCTGTATTATTTCTACAGAAAAACTACATCCTTTACTCACTCTGCATTTACACAGTTTTAGCCCTCGGTCCTTAAACTAATAGATATTACACACCAACCATAGATCTACCATCTTATTACCACTCTTAGCCCTCGGTCCTTAAACTAATAGATATTACACACCAACCATAGATCTACCATCTTATTACCACTCTTAGCCCTCAGTCTTTAAACTAATAGATATTACACACCAACCATAGATCTACCATCTTATTACCACTCTTAGCCCTCAGTCTTTAAACTAATAGATATTACACACCAACCATAGATCTACCATCTTATTACCACTCTTAGCCCTCAGTCTTTAAACTAATAGATATTACACACCAACCATAGATCTACCATCTTATTACCACTCTTAGCCCTCGGTCCTTAAACTAATAGATATTACACACCAACCATAGATCTACCATCTTATTACCACTCTTAGCCCTCAGTCCTTAAACTAATAGATATTACACACCAACCATGGATCTACTATCTTATTACCACTCTTAGCCCTCAGTCCTTAAACTAATAGATATTACACACCAACCATGGATCTACTATCTTATTACCACTCTTAGCCCTCAGTCCTTAAACTAATAGATATTACACACCAACCATAGATCTACTATCTTATTACCACTCTTAGCCCTCAGTCCTTAAATTAATAGATATTACACACCAACCATAGATCTAGTAACCTATGGTTATAGAGTGACTCAGCTCTAACACCATTTTTATGAAACCTGCTGACATCATTAGTGTAAAGCAAACCACACAACTGGTCTGGCCACACACACGACTTTTGATCGGATCGCCGAAATGCCGTGGCCATCAAAGTCACGCCGGATGATGTCCAATCTGAGCGGCGCCGTTGAACATGCTGAAGTTTTTTAGTTTTCCGACGCTGCGGCTATAATGTTATTGGCTAAACTTTGTCCGCACTGGGTCAAGGTTAATTTAAAAAAATTTGCCGCCAACAATACTTGTACTAAGTCGTTGGCATAAATATAACTTTTGCTTACTAAGATAAATTGTAAGAAAAAACATGATGATAATCACTATCACGATTGATTGTTTTTACTATGACTTGTTATTGGTGCAATGAATATAATAATGTACAGGAAATACACAGCATGGCGCCTGTAACATAGCAAACATTATAGCGATTCCATTTGTATCATGGGTTAAGCATCATTTATTATCATTATTATTTATAGCCTCGAACTTTTTACCTTCTTGTATAGTGTTAGCATGTTCGAGGCTACAACTGTAGTACCCCCCCTAATATTATGTAACTGTTTACATAAATACAGCTGCGATGCCTCTCACTAATCAGTGTACACCGCGAGGCATAGCTAGACAATTCTTTTGTAAGAATAAAGCTAGTGTTAGATGAAGGGTTTGAAGAGACACCAGGAAAACACGTCTACTCACCATCAACTAGCAACTCAAGAAGACCGCTATTCAGCTTTTCTCCAATCAGCCTAAGTTCCCGTAACCGTGTGTGTGTACCCGTATTCCTTGTTAAGCCAATGCCGATAGAACCTATGTTATAACCTTGAACTTCCTATAACACACAAACTCGTTATCCAACAGATAGCTCACACTCACTCAAGCTTTATACTTGAATACTGCGCAACTTACAGCTTACTACTCTAGAAGGCAACCAGCTCTGACGACCTACTAGGTCTGGTAGCACCAGTGTTGACTAACGAGTAGTAGGCTAGAGGCAGACTTGCCTGGCAGACTCTCGCCTATCACGGCCTACCTTCTAGCAGTTATGCAGAAGGGCGGACGCTGAGACGGCCGAGCATACAGCAAGCTTGTCTGGATAGACAGACAACTCTGCTACCTAGAGGTGGTGCAGGTGTGCTACCAGGGTGACTAGTGACTTCACAACAAAATCCTGCACAATAATAATAAATTTCTGTTATTGAAAATAATTATTATAATTTACTGATCATTATAATTATATTTATCATAATATTATTGTGAATTATTAGTTTTATGATTACTTGTTTTTCTTTGCACCCAAGGTTCCGAAGTCACGATTGCCGCCAGCCAGTGTGGCCTGTAGAAACCGTTTCGGCGATCAGTTCAGGCGCCGTGTCAAGCTGTGAGTGTCGCCAGAACAGAAAAAAGTCGTGTCTGTGGCCAGACCAAAAGACATGGTTATCGCATGTTGGATGTAGCATTACAGTAGATTCTAGTCTGTAGACTAGTGAAGGTTACGCTCGGCATGCAATACCCTACCACTTTCTACTAATACAGCCGATCTTTTACCACCCTTTCCACACCCAACAAAACTAATCCCCGGTGCCACAGCTAGTATTAGATTATCATGGACTAGAAAGAAATTTATGTAGGAGGGATGAAGTTATTCCCCTCTATCCCCAGCAACTCTCCTCAAAAGTCCTCATACCCCCGCTCATACCTCCCTAGCAACATTTCATAAAGGTGTCAGCCTGTTGAGAGACATATATATATATATATATATATGTATATATATATGTATATATATATATATATGTCAAAGCAACTCATTGTACAACAAAAACCACAAGTACAAGTTAACCAGCGGTGACTGACAACTCCTGGTCTCCAAAAGAAACATCCATTGCCCATCTCCGCTATAAGCTATACATAACTATATAAGCAGGGCACAGGCTAAATCACCGTGCATTTCTGGTTGAGTGGCTTGATCCAGCGCCCTTACCCTTTTGCAGTTATCAGGAAAGAGTTTAAGGGCTACCTCATATGGGAATACAATTTTCCCTCAACTATGAGCAGGCGATACATCAGGGAGGAAGGAATGGCCAATACAAGACAGTGTAACAATACAACACAGTGTAACAATACAAGACAGTGTAACAATACAACACAGTGTAACAATACAAGTCAGTGTAACAATACAACACAGTGTAACAATACAAGACAGTGTAACAATACAAGACAGTGTAACAATACAAGACAGTGTAACAATACAAGAATTACATCATCTGGAAAGATTTGGCAGCACAATAAAGTGATAGCACTGAGCAGTGTTGATTTAGAGGGAAATGCTACAGGAGTTTGGGGAATTGAACTTTTCCCAGACCAAGAACTTTTTTAGGGCTATGAATGTCTGATGAGCAATAATTACATACTAGATATGGCGGGTTGACAAATGGGGAAGTTGTGTCAGCTGCAGACAGACACAATCATTCTGCTTGTTCCACTTGTTCAGCAGCTTAAATGCACAGAGCTTTATTTAAAAAAATAATAATATGCAGACAGATTTTGAGTGCAGCTATTTCAATATCAACTTTAATGATCAGATTTTGGATTGGTAAGCTTGAGGTGACAATTATCACTGTTCCAGTGTTATTACCGATGTTGTTGTTTGTTGTATATAACTTGTTTATACAGTTTAGTGTATACAGGATGGAGGGCAGTGTATATACATATACACACACAAGATACAACGCACCGTATGGTAAAGACATACATGTGACGTTGGATTGGGAGGGGGGGGCAACCTTGCAGAGCCTAACAACCTCTCCTTCCCCGCGCCACTTTCTCACATTGTATATCATTTTTCTCATGAATGCATACTTTGACAGTTTTTATCAAAAGTAATTAGTATGCAAATACACAACAGCAGCATTTGTGGTAATGACAAAATCAAATACCAGCATTATTAATTCATGGTAATAAAACGACAATAAACCGATGATCTATCACTTCTTCTATTATTTCAAAACTACTAAACAAACATTTGGTAATAAACTTTGCTGTGATTACTTTTCAACACCGGCTGTTTTCACTTTTAACACCGACTGTTATCAACAAATAAATAAAAAGCAGTAAAAAGCGAGCGATAACGACGGTAGCTGGTAATAAGTAGTAATGATTAATACCAATAATGTTGCATCGAAAATAACATCAATAATGGAAAATTAATAACTGACATAATGTTTATTTAACCTAATAAATTTTCCAATTTAAATAAAATAATAATAAGGTATTTTCTCAAAGTAAAAAACTCATAAGTAGTAATGTGGGAGCAAATCTCTGTCATGGTGTCTAAGGACAAGAAGCTTCTCCTGGTTCCAAGTGTCTTTCTTTCTGTTGGCACTAGTTACCATGAGAACCTGAGAGAAATTATTGTTATTATTTTCACCATAATTATTATTCTCAGGAGTTATTGTTGATCAGATTATCCTTATCCCATAGTTATTATTATGTTATATTTTGTATTACCCATGCAATAATAATACAAAGCACAGAATTTTTTTTGCTTTGTGATTCTTCATATTCATTACCAACAATAACTCCTGACAATAATAATGATGGCGAGAATAATAATAAGAATAACAAAAATATGTTAAATAATATTATACAAATAATAATAACAATAATATATTAAATAATATAACACAAAGTATAATAATAATTTTTTCAATTTTTCAAACCTGTCTTTGTTGGTGCTGGCTTCAAAATAATTAATAACTGATAATAATAAATATCAATAATAAGGAGCCGAAAATAAACGGAGGTCTAATAAAAAGTTTAAAGCAAAGCATAGCTGATCAAGCTATGGGCCAAAGAGGGTAGTTAATGTATACTACAATCTTTGCACCGGCGACCATTTGGTCGCCGAAGCAATCCCTTCAACTTAGGCCAACAAACCAACACAAAAATCCTCGCCCACTAAACCATTCATCCAATGAAATCCATTTAACGCAGTTCATTTCAATATTTGGGTAAGACAAAACCCTAGAGGTACGAGGTTTCGATGGCAGGGTACAGTGTAGGGTATGGGTAGAAGCTTTCGTCTTACCCTCAGTATTTGATCAACCAATGATTGGGACAATTTGTTCAATGAATAGGCGCAGGGTAAATCTTTTGAAGGAGCAAGAGGTGAAATAATAATTGGTTGATGTGCCACAATATACAGTATCCTTTGACACACAAAGCATCCGGTATCACAAAAAATGACTTATTGTGACTCATCTTTACTTACGTCATTCAAAAAATATTAAATATCTGAAGAACTCCAGATCCAATTCAACTCCAGATTAAATGGCAAACTTAACCTTGGACATACATCAATTCAGTCCAATAAAATGTTTTTTACAGCAGTTCAGTCAAAGACACGTATAAACACACAAACCTTTTCCACATGTATATATATAGATACATACTGTAGATATATAAAAAGTAGCTTGGCCTCAAATGGGAGCCGATGTGAATTAGCGGCCAGGGAAACAACTTGTTTATTACATTTGGGAAGTGGCCTTCTATTAATAGCCGGCCTTCTTTTAATGGCCGGACTTTCTATTAATGACAGGGCCTTCTATTAATGATTGAGCCTTCTATTAATGGCTGGGTCTACTATTATTGGAAGGGTCTTTGGAGCCCGGGATACTGTTAACGGCCAGGCAATGGAGCACAAAGTCACAAATTTCAATGACTTTTGTAGGATTAAAGAATTATATTGTCAGAACCTGAAAATTTCATCTCAATCAAAAGAGCCTTTCCGTGTATTTCATGAACTGAAAAGTTATTTTATTTATGTGAAATTAACTTCTACCACGCTGACTCTGATTACATATTGTGTGCGCTGAGCATCAATTTTGATTGGACTAGTGAAACCCTTGAATGCATTTGATTACCTAAACGTCCCATACCCAATTTATATGCACAGTCACCATCAGAAAGCAAGCTTTTGAGTTGTAAAGTTGATTGTTACTCGATACTACAGGCATTTTATTACTATTAACTGAAAGAATGAGCTGAGAGCCTCAATTTGAGGTATGGCGATACTCTCTACCTGGTTTTGCCAGCAAGTTATGTGACGTAACAGCCACAACATATCACACATGTGACGTAACAGCCACAACATATCAGACATGTGGCGTAACAGCCGTGACATATCACACTTGTGACGTAACAGCCATGACATATCACACAAAGTATTGAAACCATATATGAACAGCTGTATCTTGAGAATCGTTGCCATTCGCTAAAACAAAATTTTATATGTACAATCACCACTCTTAGTTCTATTGATGGCGTGAAAATCAGCCAAATTCAAAACTTCATCGTTATTATGCATACACATGGCAACACAAGCAGCAGTCCAAGGAGCACAGGCTTTATATTGGGCATTAGTGTCTCTAGTTGCTGTCAGCCTAGCCTACGTTGGTAGTTGGATCGCAATAAAAGATGTTTGTCAATAAAAAAAATTAAACAGTACCACGGCTACCATGCCATGTGGCAAAAGAAGAAATATTTTGGATCAGTTGCTTTGGTTGATCGCAGCTGGGTTGGAGGGTTTAGAATAGCAAACTGTCTGGATGCATAGCCGGACAGTAATGGTAAGATCACAAGATCAAAAGACCAATCTTTGAGGTAAATGAATGAGAAGGATAAGAAAGGGTAAGAGTATCACTGTAGAGAACAAACTAAAGCTGTGTATAAAGGGATAGTGTGAAAACAATGCACTTGCTCAGCTATCTACAAGTCTGTTTTACACTTAGTAAGCAAAGGGAAAAATATTAGGTTTGCAGGAGACTGTAGGGAAAAATACAAATTTCCAGGAGTTCTTGGGGGTCTGTGAGTTTTACGAAGGAGAGTAAAATTGTAGCAAAATCCCGGAGGGTCCCTCACAAATAAGGAGATGTGAGATATGGAGTATATGTAATACAGTAGTAATACGTAATACAGTAGTAATACGTAATACAGTAGTAATCCGTAATAATACAGTAGTAATACGTAATAATACAGTAGTAATACGTAATAATACAGTAGTAATACGTAATAATACAGTAGTAATACGTAATAATACAGTAGTAATACGTAATAATACAGTAGTAATACGTAATAATACAGTAGTAATACGTAATACAGTAGTAATACGTAATACAGTAGTAATACGTAATACAGTAGTAATACGTAATACAGTAGTAATACGTAATACAGTAGTAATACGTAATACAGTAGTAATACGTAATACAGTAGTAATACGTAATACAGTAGTAATACGTAATACAGTAGTAATACGTAATACAGTAGTAATACGTACATCATCATTCGCACATCATGTTACAGCAATCTGTGCTCAACTACTAATAGTGCATGAGAAAAACTGTAAGTACATGGTTGGTTAGTAGGCACAGGAAAACTTACCTATCGGATGCACTCCTATATACAACAGCTGGGCTGGCTAAAGCACTAGCAGCTAATATACCAACTAACATATTTATTGCCATGACTGAATGGTGATGTCTACCATAGTTCTAATCTAATTCCTTTTTACTTTGAGCCAACAATCAAGCGATGTCGCTACCTTGTTAGTGCTCAAGCTACAGTACCAGCAGTACCAGCAGTAAGCAACAACAGTACAAGTGAGTGAGGCTTATCGACTGTAATGAAATGAAAGGATGAGGAGGGCAGTTCCCTCTTGGGAGTGCTCCAGTCGCACCCAGTGATACTACATTGAGCGTTGTTTGCTAGCCTGGACGATCTTAGCTTCAACAAGCGTTAATACTTGCAATCAAGTTGAACTGAATTAAACCAAACTCCAAGTTGCTCATGTTACACTCTCTAGTATAAATAGCAACTCCTTGCTCTACCCCTACTCACAGGTCCACCTCTCACTCCTCGCTTTAGCCATACCCATCGCCACTAGAACGTTCCCCACTCCTTACTCTACCTCTACCCACTGCTCCTAGAGCGTTTCCCCTCCCTTCTCTGCCCCTACCTACTGCTCCACCTCCCACTCCTCTTCTTTACCACAGCTCTGTTGTATAATTTACGACAAAACTCCAAACCAAAGCCCTTTGCTTGGCTCTACTTTTGCCCCAAACAAACAGTTGAAATGATATCAATAACCATACTTTTCTAAACCAATTCAAGATGGCCATGTCTAAACAGATTTTAAAGACTTTTTCATCGATGGACATCGATGTGCAGATGAAACTCTACATCATCTGAAATTTTGTCAATTTTCGTCATGCGATACTTACATTTTTCAAGTCATTTGTAGACTAAAAAACTGGTTTTGCAGGTCGTTTTAAAACTTTAATAGTTGTGACTCAGATAGTTCTGTATCCAAACCCAATGCCATTTTCTAGGCACAGAGTTTTGTAGCTCTACCCACCACAAGACTTTGTAGCTCTAACCACCACAAGGCTTTGTAGCTCTACCTACCACAGAGATTTGTAGCTCTAACCACCACAAGGCTTTGTAGCTCTACCTACCACAGAGATTTGTAGCTCTACCCACCACAGAGTTTTGTAGCTCTACCTAACACAGAGCTTTATAGCTCTACCCACCACAAGGCTTTGTAGCTCTGCCTACCACAGAGATTTGTAGCTCTACCCACCACAGAGTTTTGTAGCTCTACCTAACACAGAGCTTTATAGCTCTACCCACCACAAGGCTTTGTAGCTCTGCCTACCACAGAGTTTTGTAGCTCTACCCACCATAAGGCTTTGTAGCTCTACCCACCATAAGGCTTTGTAGCTCTACCCACCACAAGGCTTTATAGCTCTGCCTACCACAGAGCTTTGATATACACAGATTTCGAAAAAGAATCAATCAAGAACTCTAACAGGCAGGTCAATAGTATTTCGGACTCTCCTATCTACCAATCATAATGGTTGGATATTTATTTGTGTACAAAACGTGTGAGTAGTGACAAATCAACAACCATTGCTGATAGTAAAAAAATGATTATTTTTAATATTATGCATTATAATAACAAACAGCAAGCAACATATAGCAAGAGTATTAATCATTTCAAACGATTGAGTAATCAATTGAAATAAGTAGAGGAAATAATAATAATAATAATAAGGTATTTCTTCATGTACAAAGTATGCTAATAGAAAAAATCTACGGCAATGGCTATTAACATCTAACAATAATAATACAAACTATTTCCTTCAAGGACTCCATTTGTGAATGTTAGTTTGTTTTTCGGCATAAGTTTTTATTTCTTTCAAATAGCAAAACTAAAAAAAATGATTAATGAGTAAGAAAATGATCATAACAAACTGAAAATGAAATAATCAATTTCAACCATTAAGTAACAATACTGCACAAATTACTGCACAGGCACCAAACTAATAATAACTCTCACAGTTTAGCGGCCATTTTTCATGCAAAAATTTCACTATAAAATAATAAATTAAGTTTTTGCAGCGCCACAATTCAGTTTGGCTCATTATAGGCAATAACTGGTTTTAGGAGGCTGTCGCAAGCATAACAAATTCTGCTGCACGTAATTACCACAAAGGAATAACTTCGCAACTGAGTAAATAGTGCAAATGCAGCTCAATAACCATTTTCTTCCATCTCCTTCCCCTGGTACTCATGTGACACCACAATTTAATACAGAAATACCTTGCCCTAGTAGGATAATACCTTGCCCTAGTAGGATAATAATGCTAATGTTATGAAGTCTTCCAAACTCTAGAGTGAAAATTACATACACAAATGCAAGTTGCTGTGGATGAGCCAGTAAGGTCTCTGTATGAAACGCATGGAATTGCGTGTTGACTCAGCTTACTTTGACAGGAAGCTTTAAGAAAATCTGCTGAGGGTCATTGAAAAGGACTGAACTTGAGTGGAGCTATAAATGCAAGGAGAGGATTTACAGCAGCAACTACAGACACAAAACCAGCACGTGGACACGGCCGCAAAGCTATGGAGGGGTGGGCAGATTGTATGTTAGTAATGAGTCCTTTAATAGTGGTACGGAGAAGCAAGAATAAAAAACGACGAATAAGAAAAAAAGCAGCAAGAATGCAGCTAAGGTGGGGAAAACAACAACAGGGAAGGATCCAATTGCATGGTTGGGGGAAACACTATTCATGTTGTGATAAGATGAATCGCTATGACATGAAGTGTATAAAGAAAGCTAAAGATACCATGAAAGGAGCTTGTCTATAAAGCTGATGAGAGAACAACCAAAAGGATATTATAAGGAAACATTGACAGTGAAAAATTTTCAAGTTTTAAAGTACAATACATGCATTTGACAATGGTATGTTGACTGGTTGACGCATCGACAAAGAATCTGAATACGGAAAGCATTAGAAGATGGGCAACCTGGTTTGAGACAAAACCCAGCAACAATTGTAATATATAACTAAACAGATATGCAGGGTGAAATGAGTCCCCCTGGGTTTTGAAACTTATATTTAGCTAGCCCCAGAACCAACTAGCTGACCATCATACAGTTAGAGACTCGCCTACAGATTGGACTGATATAGGCAACAGCTGATGTGAAGCCAACTTATCAGAAGGTTTGGCGAGTTTGAAATCGGGAACACTATAGTGAAAAATTCACACGCATTCCATTACATGTTAAGAGAGAAAAAAATACTTGTTGATAACTTGGTGCAAGCTGTGCAATGAGGGAAACAACAGTGTTGCATATCAGAAATAAAAGCCTTGTAGACAGGATCCAAGAACTAAAAATGGGGGAGTGGGACCAGGAGTAGATGAGCAAACTGTTAAAATATCACTTATGGTCTTTAAGCAGCAACAAGAAAGTCTTTGACTTTGTTTAGATCCCAAAAAATCTGAACGAAACCAGAATTGGAAACCACCGACCCAAATTGGTATAAGAAGGTGTGCTACCAAATTGGTATAGGAAGGTGTGCTACCAAGATTAAACAGGGCCGAGTGCTTTTACTGACAGATGTTGAAGACAATTTTTTGGCAGTAAAATTGGCGGAAAAGTAATATAAGATGTCAACATTTTAGAGGCTGCAGGAAAAATATTGTTAAAACTAACTCCTTTTGGCCTCAGTTTAGCTACAAAACATAACTGGGGACGTTTGCATGACACCCTAAATGACGTAAAAGTACTGAGGCTATTGCAGATTACACAAATACTATTATACTAAATATGAAAAATCGATGAAAAGGACTGGTTAGGTCATGATGTGAAACATTGCAAGCTACTTAAGTGATTTGAGATCAACTCGGAAAAATTGAACCTTCACCTTGATGAAACTGAAGACATTTAATATGGCATATATTGAAAAGAGCAAAAATAAAACGAGATCCAGAGGGAAGCACGACTTCCAAGTCAAATCCCATCTGAAAAGCAAACCAAAGTCAGAATATTTTTGGGTATTGTCAACCATTTAGCTGATTTTTTGTTTAATCTATGAGCAATCATCGAGAGCTGCAGCGAAGTAGGGGGCAAAATATCATTTTGCTGCAGATGAGAAGTTTGCCCACAATTAAATCACATTTGATATCACTGACGTTAACCTTTTGAGGTGTTACGATCCATAGAAAATCCAACTGTGACAAAGAAAAAATACTATCCATTACAATTATAATGATTTGATGCTATTGATGCATGCAACAAGTTTGATCCAAATAGTTATGGTAAGAAAAAACTGTGCATCTTGCTGAACCAGAGACTTCGACAACCTATATCTAAGAATGAAATGGTTTAATCACTTCAATTCTGCAAGACGTTTTTATCACAGAGATATGGTTTAGAGCTATATGTCTACGTAACAACAAGTATGTTGTCAGGAGTCACAAAGATGATGTAATATATTTAACAAGGGACTTCAAGACAACCAGCATGTTGTGATGAGTTAGCCATATTTTATGTTGCCAGCAATTTTTGATGACATCGAAATGAATTGATTCGGGTGGGTTTGTTGGCTAGAGAATCAACGCACATCAATTACAATACATGAAATACCAGAAGGGCCATTTGAAAAAGGAGCCTGTCACTGATGCACGTTATCATAAGGAAAAACCTCATTTAACCATATTAGACTAAATGCCAGACTTGTATCACAAGTAATGAAATGTGAAGATGGAGGATAGCTGTAAAAACTGCTGCTGAAGCAAGAAAGTTGTGACGTACTGATTGTGTATACCGCAGCGACAGTGCACTCGACTATATTAGCTTGGGATTTGGAACGTTGGCTTGTTTACTCATAACGCAAAATCACCCAAGCACTAATGTAACCTCGGCAGGTAAAATCAAATGTGAAAAATTGTGATCATAACGTTAAGACCTCTGATATCATCTAGGTAGATCTTCGCTAGAATGGAGAATATGATCAAACAAGGATTTAAAAGACCACTGTCAAAACAAAGCTGGAAGAAGATGAAATGACTAGCCAGACAAATGGATGGCTGCATCTTAAAATCAGAAAAGCAAGGGTCTAGTCAGTGGTTCCTAACGAGGGGGGAATTTTGGATGTACGGGGGAGGGGGGGGGGGGGAGTTTTCATACTCTGTGTATTTTCCACAGCTGAGTCATATAATGCTGTGTTGTTATTGGCTGGCAGCTAATACTGTAACATGGTATAGCATAGCTATTTAACAGCTGGTGACTAGTGTTACACAAGTAATCAAGCTCCTCAACGGTGAGGCAGCAGAATTGACAGATTTCACTTCAAACAGGTCAGTATCAGTATGATAGCTATCTGTATAAATTGCTGTACATGCTCTGTGTATATATATTTTTATTACTATTGTTCAAAAAAAGTTTCACCCAAATAGTGAAGTAACTATCCACCTCATTATAATTGCAGAATGAGCCCTAGCAAGAAACGAAAATATGATGCTAACAACATTCTGTACGGCTTTCAATGTCTAGTTGCCAATAGAGAAAAGAAGCCACAATGTATATTGTGTTTTAAAGTTTTGAATAATGACTCATTGCGACCAAACAAATTGAAACAGCATCTTTCTTCTGTACACGCAGAAAAAGATCGAGACTTCTTTGAGCAACATGGAAAATGACTTAAACAGGTGCAACTAGATTCAAGTTGGTCTTCCCATGAATCTAATTCAAAACTACTGGAGGCCTTGTACAGGGTAGCATATGAGATTGCAAAACAGAAAAAACCGCATACCATCGGCGAAGAATTGATAAAGCCATGCCCACAGACAATGGTAGGGCTGTTAGCCATGCCCACAGACAATGGTAGGACTGTTAGCCATGCCCACAGACAATGGTAGGACTGTTAGCCATGCACACAGACAATGGTAGGACTGTTAGCCATGCCCACAGACAATGGTAGGACTGTTAGCCATGCCCACAGACAATGGTAGGACTGTTAGCCATGCCCACAGACAATGGTAGGACTGTTAGCCATGCCCACAGACAATGGTAGGGCTGTTAGTGTTAGCCATGCACACAGACAATGGTAGGACTGTTAGCCATGCCCACAGACAATGGTAGGACTGTTAGCCATGCCCACAGACAAAGGTAGGGCTGTTACTGGGCGAGGAGGCTGAGAAGCTGGCTGCAGTGGCACTATCAAATAATGCGGTGAAAAGACGGATTAACAACATGGCCAATAACATTAAAGATCTAGTTATTCAGCAGCTAAAGTCATCTTCATTCGAACTATTTGCAATTCAGCTGGATGAGTCCACTGATGTAGCGTCATGTGCACAGCTAATGGTATATGCTCGCTATCTACACAACACGGAAATAAAGGAGTTCCTGTTTGGCACACCACTGGGGACTACAAACAAAACCAAAGACATTTTTATGAAATTTCCAAATTTTTTGATGAGATAAATCTAAAGTGGGAAAATGTCTGTGGCTGTTGTACTGATGGGCCCCAGCCATGTTGGGTTCAAAATCAGGATTTCAGGTGCTTGTGAAGGAGGAGTTACCCAATGTAACAAACACTCACTGTATGTTACATCGTCGTGCCCTGGCAGCTAAAACACTACCCTCATCTCTCTCCATAGTATTACAGGACACAATTGACTTGGTTAACTACATAAAGAGCAGTGCACTCAACACAAGGTCATTTAAACAGCTTTGTTAGGACATGGATGCTGGGCACCAAACACTCCTCTATCACACAAATGTCCATTGGTTGTCACGTGGAAATGTCACAGCTAGAGTTTTTAGTCTTCGGGATGAACTGACATTATTTGTTGAGCAATAACGAAAGTTTTGCCACCTCGAAAAGCTTACAGACCGCAACTGGATTATTCAGCTTGCATACCTTGTAGATATTTTCGAGCAGTTTTACCGATTAAACTTGGAGATGCAAGGACCGGACACCAACATCATCAAATTTCACGATAATTTGAATGCCTTTCAAGCTGAGTTGAGCAACTGGAACAAAAAAATTTGCATTGGAAACGTGTCCATGTTTGAGACTCTTGACAACTTGTTGGAAGCCAGCAATCTAACACTTCCAGCTGAAATTTCTGAGCATTTCGGACACCTTCAGACAGCTCAGCAGGTACTTCCCAGAGATGCCAAATGAAGATTTGGAGCTGATCATCAATCCCTTCCAGTTTAAAGAGGAAAAATTACCAGATGAATGCCAGAACGAGTTCCTTGAGCTTAAATTCGACTCAGCTGCAAAACTCTCATTTGGGACAATGAAATTTACCGAGTTTTGGCCAACAATGATAACTAGTTACCCAAGAATCGCAAAGATTGCCCTTCGAAATATTCTACCATTTGTAACTACATATCTTTGCGAATCAGCATTTTCAATTTTACTTGGCATCAAATCTAAAGAACGTAACCGGCTGCAGGTGGAAGATGATTTACGCTGTGCTTTATCCCAAACTATGCCTCACATTGAAGAACTTTGTCAAAACGAACAACAGCAGAGATCGCATTAAATATAATATCGTACTGTATACATGTCATGCCCACTATTATTTCATTACATTTTGCATATTTTATCTAAATTCTACAATAAAGTCTCAAAGTAATCCTTTTATCATTGTCTTTTGGTCTTGGATAATATTCAAAAGTGGTGGGAGAAATTTAATACTCTGATTCAGCCCAAAGGGGGAATAGAGTGAAAAAGGTTGGAAACCCCTGATCTAGATCCAGTTACACTGCAAATCACAATTTGTAAGAGGAGGCCAACAATAGCAAGGGTAGCTAGTGTAATTGGTGAAGAGTGGTAATCCAAGAAACAAGACAGGCAGGATAGATTGCAGGGGGATATAAGACATCCTTGCTACATGCCAAGAGAAACAACAGACCATAACAGGAGGATACCAGCGCCAAATCAGAAGCTAGATCAACATGCTTTCGAATGTTCTGCATGGTGTGATAGCTGCTGACAATTGTTGAGACTTTATCGATGAGTGTCATTTAATGGAAGTTCCCTTGTTGTAGCATTTTGCATCATGCTATGTTATTTGAGCATACGGTTTACAAAGACCGTGAGTTGCACTGATGCTGATGTTTGTTTATTTATCACCAACAATGTGAAATCTAAAATACATTTTAGCATGTGTAAGCATATATAAGCATGTGGTTGACATTTAAAAGGTCACATATAAAGACATACATGACAATGATAAGTTGCTAAAAACAATAATAATAATAACAGATACATTTGAAGTTATTACAGTTAGAGTAAAATGTACATTTACCTTTGGATTCTCTTACGAATTGTATTGGTATCTGTGTGAGCGGGTATTAAAATAGATGTTTGTTTGCATACAGGCAACTTGTCATCTTCTAATTCAAAAACCTACTGATCAGCTTTTTCACAGAGCACGGTAACAGCCAAAATCTGAAAGAGCCCTCCAGACCTCATTGGTGGACATAGGGTGACACCACCTCCACTGACCAATCACAAGGTGACAGCACTAAGACTGCCGGCAGCCGAGCCCGCGAAGCAGAGCAAAAAACTCACATTCCTTAGTCAGACAAAGATGACCACTTGACAAAAACCAATTATGTCTATTGCAATATTGTAGATTAATTACACCAAGGTTGTCAGTGTTTACTGTGTTTATTTCTTTGCATACAAGGTTTTTTAGCTGAGATTCACTACACTTGTGATTTAAACAACGCTTATGGAAACTCTATAGTTGGGCGAGTCTGCTTGAATGTTTCTTTTATTGATAATTAATTACGATGATTTTGCAGTTTATCTTGTTTACCGACCCATAATGTACTGTCAAGATTTTAAACCAGGAGAGTCCAGTAATATTAGTTTGACTTGTTCAAATCGCATTCGATCGCTGCTGGTTTCCACACGAAGTCAAAGTCAAGCCTTTCCTTAAACAACGCTACCTGCCTTGCTTGTCATTGTGCCAAATTGTCCATTGCTGCCATGTTTTTTTGGCACTCAATAACAGGATTTCCGAATGGTATCGTTTAATCTCTCGGTTAATCCAAACAATTGGGTATATAAAAGCACCCCAAAGATGATTTTCTGAGGAAGATGAGCCTAGAAGTTATTGTACCTAAATGACTACACCCACTCCACTGCAAGTAGTAATGCTTGAACTCTTGTATGAAAATTACGTTCTTTAATGTCAGGCCACTCATTTCCTTGTACATGGTTATGTAATAACACACGTAATGGAAATTGCACGTGGAAATGAATTAGCTAATTTATGTAAGAGGGAATGGCTATCTGCAATATATCGTTTTAATAAATACAACAAAATAATGGTCGAAGAGTAAAGACCACTGGTGCAACTTGATAACAGCCTTTGAGATTTTAATAAGAACATAGTATCACACGCACTCATCATATAAAGCCTGGTTCACATACATATCGTAAGTGCTGTCAAGTGGTCGCAAATCGCGTACGAGCATTTGCGATGTATGTTAACCCAGAATTTGCACAGCTCATACGACGACTCACGCTGTCGCAGAAAATTTCAGCTAAACCAACTTTCCTGAGACGTAGTACGACAGCGCGTACTATGTTCTTGCCTTCTTTCTCAAAAACGACAGTTAGGTCAAGGCTATTCAGGTAAACATGACTGTCATCAAAAAATTATAACAAATAATAAAACTATTATTGTTTTAATTTTTCATTATTAGTTTTCCGAATGAAATATTATGATAGTTGAGTTAAATATATATATGTATTTTTAGTTAAGGTTTATATAATAGCGTAATTATATTATTATAAAACAAGATTAAAAAACGACATAAATAGAAGATAGTAAAAAATAATAATGCACCATTGAGCAATGGTTACAAATTAAATTGAAAATTATAAAATAATATTTAATAATAATATAACAATATAATATAATTGAAACTAATAAATACATGGGTGTCATTGAACAACAATAATTCATTTAGTAAATAAAATCAGTGGTCAGTGAAGGCGAGCTTCAGGATTTTATTACCTCTCAGTCAAGAGAGCGATTATATTTCTTGCGATCATAATTTGCGCCAAGTTTATGTGAACATGTATCACACACAGTCGTACGCTGATCTGCGATCACTTGCGAGCACTTACGATATGTATATGAACCAGGCTTTACTATCAGCAACAGTGATTGTTATCAATAGACAATTTTCCAGGTCACTCTCGTAGGAAGTCACTTCTTTAGCACCTTAATCTAGAATTGCGGACGCTGGCAGGTACTTACGGATAGGTTACACTCATCAATAAGGCCCAATTTGGAAAGTGGGAAACTAGGTATAAGCAGAGTTGTTAAGCAGCTATGTTACACTCTACAGATAACAACTATACCGTGATAAACTTTACGAGATTTTGATTGTTAATGTCTTAGTATTTGGTGTAGATATTAACATACAATCTTTGCTATACCTCAAATTTTATAATGATGGACCTGGGTAATTGAGGAAAAGCTCGAAGCAGCTACAAACAAAGCAAATGCAGTGATATAAACACAACTATATTCACCAACTGACCGAGAGACATCTTATTTAAATTACGTAGAATAGGTAAAAAAGAGGCTTGTCGATATACAAGGCTTATTTATTGAACAAATGATATATCAAACATAACATACACAACAACATTAGTTATAAAGTAGTTATGGAAAGTTAAAGTCACATGTTGTTGTCAACAAAGTGAGTAATCATATGACGTAAGAAAGAGTAAGTAGAGACACATGCCACCCATTGTGTCTAAGATGAAAGATGAGATGATTAAAACTTAGCAAGGTCACTGTCTATATCAGCAATATAACTTTTCAATTTGTTCCACTGCTCCAAATTGAGAGATATACCTGCAATGCATTATTCAGTTTACGTTTCCTTACAACACAACCTTTAAGCAACATTCATTAGCCCAAATATGCCAATACAGTAATGGGGCAGCTTGTTGGTTATATTCCATTCTAAAGAACATATAGAAAATAAAAATACGCTTTCAGTAAAGTTCAAAGTGCTCACTTTATACAACCAGAGCAAAGGTAAAAATAGCAACTGAAAACTCACCTTTTTTTCCGGGCAGACTCTTGCCATCTTTCTCATAGTACTCTCTGATGTTCACAAAAACTTTTCCTCTAAACTCTGATACACTTATATTCCTTTGTTTAGACAGCTACAGACACATATTGTAAGTTCAAACAGGCTATCTTTATACCTATATATACTTAGACACATATTATTGTATAACTATACATCTATATATATGCTTCTACCTGTACGTGTATATACCTATACCTCTATTAACCGCCTATAAGTATACAATTATATATACCAACATATAACTAGCTGGCTTACCCATTGTAAACAACAACAAATCGATAACAGTCAAACATTGTTGCTATTTTCCCGATCCCATTCTACCACGGTCGCCTCCACCCTACCAGCCTCCTTCCATGGCCGCCTCCACCCTACCGGCCTCCTTCCACGGTCGCCTACACCCTACCAGCCTCCTTCCATGGCCCCTCCACCCTACCAGCCTCCTTCCACGGTCGCCTCCATCCTACCAGCCTCCTTCCATGGTCGCCTCCACCCTACCAGCCTCCTTCCATGGTCGCCTCCACCCTACCAGCCTCCTTCCATGGTCGCCTCCACCCTACCAGCCTCCTTCCATGGTCGCCTCCACCCTACCAGCCTCCTTCCATGGTCGCCTCCACCCTACCAGCTTCCCTCCATGGTCGCCTCCACCCTACCAGCCTTCTTCCACGGTCGCCTCCACCCTACCAGCCTCCTTCCACGGTCGCCTCCATTCTACCAGCCTCCTTCCATGGTTGCCTCCACCCTACCAGCCTCCTTCCACGGTCGCCTCCACCCTACCAGCCTCCTTCCACGGTCGCCTCCACCCTACCAGCTTCCTTCCACGGTCGCCTCCACCCTACCAGCCTCCTTCCACGGTCGCCTCCACCCTACCAGCCTCCTTCCACGGTCGCCTCCACCCTACCAGCCTCATTCCACAGTCGCCTCCACCCTACCATCCTCCTTCCACGGTCGCCTCCACCCTACCAGCCTCCTTCCATGGTCGCCTCCACCCTACCATCCTCCTTCCACGGTCGCCTCCACCCTACCAGCCTCCTTCCACGGTCGCCTCCACCCTACCAGCCTCCTTCCATGGTCGCCTCCACCCTACCATCCTCCTTCCACGGTCGCCTCCACCCTACCAGCCTCCTTCCATGGTCGCCTCCACCCTACCAGCCTCCTTCCACGGTCGCCTCCACCCTACCAGCTTCCTTCCACGGTCGCCTCCACCCTACCAGCCTCCTTCCACGGTCGCCTCCACCCTACCAGCCTCCTTCCACGGTCGCCTCCATCCTACCAGCCTCCTTCCATGGTCGCCTCCACCCTACCAGCCTCCTTCCATGGTTGCCTCCACCCTACCAGCCTCCTTCCACGGTCGCCTCCACCCTACCAGCCTCCTTCCACGGTCGCCTCCACCCTACCAGCCTCCTTCCACGGTCGCCTCCATCCTACCAGCCTCCTTCCATGGTCGCCCCCTACCAGCTTCCTTCCATGGTCGCCTCCACCCTACCAGTCTCCTTCCATGGTCGCCTCCACCCTACCAGCCTCCATCCATGGTCGCCTCCACCCTACCAGCCTCCTTCCATGGTCGCCTCCACTCTACCAGTCTCCTTCCATGGTCGCCTCCACCCTACCAGTCTCCTTCCATGGTCGCCTCCATCCTACCAGCCTGCTTCCATGGTCGCCTCCACCCTACCAGCCTCCTTCCATGGTCACCTCCACCCTACCAGCCTCCTTCCACGGTCGCATCCACCCTACCAGCTTCCTTCCATGGCCGCCTCCACCCTACCAGCCTCCTTCCATGGTCGCCTCCACCCTACCAGTCTCCTTCCATGGTCGCCTCCACCCTACCAGCCTCCTTCCACGGTCGCCTCCACCCTACCAGCCTCCTCCCATGGTCGCCTCCACCCTACCAGCTTCCTTCCACAGTCGCCTCCACCCTACCAGCTTCCTTCCATGGTCGCCTCCACCCTACCAGTCTCCTTCCATGGTCGCCTCCACCCTACCAGTCTCCTCCCATGGTCGCCTCCACCCTACCAGCCTCCTTCCACGGTCGCCTCCACCCTACCAGCCTCCTTCCATGGCCGCCTCCACCCTACCAGCTTCCTTCCACGGTCGCCTTCACCCTACCAGCTTCCTTCCATGGTCGCCTCCACCCTACCAGTCTCCTTCCATGGTCACCTCCACCCTACCAGTCTCCTTCCACGGTCGCCTCCACCCTACCAGCCTCCTTCCACGGTCGCCTCCACCCTACCAGCCTCCTTCCATGGTTGCCTCCACCCTACCAGCCTCCTTCCACGGTCGCCTCCACCCTACCAGCCTCCTCCCATGGTCGCCTCCACCCTTCCAGCCTCCTTCCATGGTTGCCTACTCCATTCGTAGGCTTCTCCTATGATATCTTTCCGCAGTGGTAGCCTTTCCCGTGTTACCCCCCCCCCCCCCAAGTGGCAGCTTCTCCCTATGGCCACTTGCTCTTGTTGTCACTTTCTCACGTGTTAATCTCCTACAAAGGTCACCCCCTCCCACAGTGGCAGTGACCTCACATTTTTAAGAAGTTTTTTCATAAATAAAAAATTCAACTGCATTTGTGGTAACAGAGTAGCAGTAAAAAAAATTATCAGTAAAATTAACAGCTCTTTATCAAGCTATGACAGTTCTAGCACATTTATGCAGCATTGAATTACAACGACATGTATTCGTATGAGAACGTGAGTAGTATAATAGGAGCAGATCTGCACGTGGGAGTTTAAGGACAAGATGGTTATCCTGGGCAAAGTGTTTTTTAGTTGCACCGGGTGTCCGGTAGAACCCATAGAATACCTTTTTGTGTGCACCAGGTGTTGATATTCCCAGTTTGTGTAGTAGTATAGTTTGATATGGTTGCATAATTTTTATTGGGTTTTGATTTTGTTGTATTTGTATGATTAACTAAGTATTTATTGTGCAGGGTTTGTTTTATAATGGGGTTGGTATCGAGATTTAGATTGTGGAGTTGAGTGTGTAAAAATGAAGTGTTGTATAGTTATTAAATAGCTTTACTACATAAGAAAAATCATCATATGTATACATTGATTACTTCTACCATCCATTCAAATGAACGTATAGAAGCTCCTACCCCACAATTTATCTGTAAGTATCTACCTATTAAAAAGTCTGATTTTGATAAGATGTTAGTACTAGATAGGGATAAAGTATATTAGAGTATTACATAATGATAAGAAATAAAATTTAAGCTACATATTTGTACAGAATGTATAATGTACATGTGTGTTGAAACTGTACATGATAAGAAATCGACATGAACATGTATATGGGAATGGACAAGTCCATGATATACCCATATCCATTTATGTACATGTCTATGTCAATATCCATCTCCATTTATAGTCAGCTCCATATTCATGTCCATTTGTGTACATGTCCATGTACATGACCACATCCATATTCATTTATGTCAATGTCATGACCATGCACATGTCCATTTACTAGTGCTGAGCCAGTTCCGCTGGACTCGCACAGACCGCGGGTTTTCGTTTTTGGGAGTTGCGGTCTCTTGCCATTTTGGGCATTTGAAGTCGCAATTGTCAACTCTGGTCGAAATCAGACTGTGGGGACCTGCATGTTTAGAACCGGCATCAATGCAACTGAGCTGAAATATGGAAACCGCACAGACCTGCTCCGAAACCGCAAACTCGCACCTAAAATGGAAGACTCGAGCTTCAAAGTAATCGCACTCGGAGAATTGCAAAAATTTCAGGTTGAAGAACCTCAAACGTAAATTCTTAAAAATTAGGAACTGGCTCTGCAGTACCATTTACACAACCATATCCATTTTTTTTACTAAGCGCTAGTACAGGGGTGGCCAAACTATGGTCTGTGGGCCAAATGTGGCCCACTTGCCTATTTGGAGTGGCCCACTTGCTTGTGCTAATTTTCGCGCGTGAAATAGTTCGTGAAACTCACTGGATAGAGTATATATAGACTATACTACATATAGACTTTATAAATTAAATACTGTACTCTGCATTGCATCAGCATGTAATTGTGTTACATCATCTCTTCCTGCATGACTCATTTGGTAATGTACTTATACATGTAATTGCATCGGTATTTCATTGGCTAGTAACTTCCTGTGACGTACCTATAAATATGCTGACAACTCAGTTTTGTTTCATATACTTCTATTAATCTATAAAGTGTAAATGGACATATTGATAATGGCTAGCGCAGAGAAAAAGCAGAAGTTACAGCCTACTATTGGAATATTTAATGATAACTGGACGATGAAGTTTCTTTTTACACTGCGTTATGCTAAACCTCAGTGCTTGATATGCCATGATACAGTTGCTGTAATCAAGAAAACTAACATTCAGAGACACTACAATGCGAAGCACAGAGAGAAGTTTGATCAAATGTTTCCACCAGGTTCTCAAGCAAGAATGGAGAAAGTTGAAAGTTTGAGAATGGCAATTATGTCAGAGACTGCAATGTTACAAAACTTCACTTCACTGGAGAAGAGAGCTACAGAGGCTTCCTTGGATGTGTCAAAATTGCTTGCATAAGCTATGGCACCATACAGTCACGCTGAACTAGTAAAGTGTTGCATGTTGGAAGTTGCAAAGACAGTGTTTCCTGACAAAAAAGACATTATTGACAAGCTGCAATCAGTGCCGTTATCTCAGAAAACATGTACAAGGCGCACAGATGAATTAGCTAATGACCTAGTAAGGCAACTACACGCAGAAGTGCATGATGCACAATGGTATTCGTTAGCCCTAGATGAGTCAACAGATATTTTGGATGTGGCACAACTAGCCATATTTATCAGGTAAATAAAGTTCTGTTTTCTTGATTTGTTACAGAAAAATACAATTTTGCTGCAATGTTTATGGACGTGGTTGTGAAATACAAAATCAAAAAATCCATTAAATACAGACAGCGGCAATATATGTTAGCTGTTTGTAAAATATGGTTTTTGTTTCTAATATTTGCAAAACCCCTTGTTTGTAGATACTTTAATGGAGAAAGATTTGTAGAACAGCTGTTAACTCTTGTTGGCATTGAAGGAAACGCAACAGGATCTACAATACATGCAGTTACCTTGGAGAAACTAGGAGAAGCAGGACTGTCTCTTACCAATTGTGTTTCTGTTACCACTGATAGGGCACCAGCAATGACTGGCAAGGAGAAGGGATTGTTAGGGCGATTGAAAACTAGTCAGCCAAAACTGCTAGCCTTCCATTGCATAATTCATCAAACAGTGCTGTGTGGCAAGCTCAATGGAGATTTCCTCATGTTGATGACAGATGCAATGAAGATGATCAACTATCTCAAGAGCAAATCAGCATCTCGTCACAGGAAACTAAGACAGTTTCTTAGAGATATTGATGCACAGTATGATGAGCTTCTTACCCACAACAATGTGCGTTGGCTCAGTAAAGGAAATGCTCTCAGCAGAATATGGCAGTTACGAGAAGACTTGCTTGTGTTTCTTGAAACATGTGGCTCAAGCGCATGGCTGATGTGGCTTTCCTGGTTGACATCTGCGGCCACCTCAACACACTCAATTTGAAACTGCAAGGGAAGGACAAATCAATAGTTGACCTTCATTCAGCTGTGAAGTCGTTTGGTTTGCAGCTATCATTATTCACAAGTGACATTCGAGCAGATATGCTGCACTTTCCTTGCCTCAAGTTATTGCGAGATGAAAGAGAGGACATTGATATCCAATGCTACTGTGACCATATCAACAACCTGAGTCAGGAGTTTTCAAGGCGTTTTAGTGACTTTGACAAGATAGAAAGGTTGACTCAGCCCATTAAAGCGCCTTTGATTGCTAGAATAGATGGTGGTTGGGCATTGGCCATAGGTGAACTTCCTATTGACTTGTCAGTGGCTGCAATGCAGATGCAACTATATGATCTGCAAGCTACAGAGAATGTCTTGACCCCAGAGTTTTGGACCAAAGCTGCAACAAAGGCATTGTATCCTAACATGACTCAACTAGCACTTTGGCTGTGTACAATATTCTCACCAACATATCTATGCGAGTCTGCATTTTCCAAGATGAACCTTATCAAATCTAAGCAACGATCTATCCTCACGCAAGACCACCTTCATCAATCAATGAGATTAGCATGTACCCAGATGGAACCAGAATGTAAAAAATTTTGAGTGCTGAAACCCAATACCATCCTAGTCATTAGAACTTTGGTGTAAGTCCGTACTTGGTGTGCACTACATTAGTGTATGTATAATTACATATTGTTGATGTATCTAGTGTATATGCATCATTTATAATAATTCATATTCTGTTTGAAAGCAGAATAAATATTGTTCATTGCCTGTGTTCATTAGCTGTGTCACTATCGTTTTATGTGAAAATACATGTAGTTATGAAAGCGAAAAAACTTCTGGCCCACCTGACTGCTTGATTTCTAAAATTTGGCTCACCAGCAAAAAAGTTTGGCCACCCCTGCGCTAGTAGGTTCCATTGACACTCCGCCTTTTAGCGTAAAAATATGTGAGCCCTCGTTTTATTTGCATGTAAGTTAACATTTTTGCATCTTTCATCATGAAACCACGATTGTTACCTTAAAACAACTTTGTCCTCAACACATTCAGATAACTGTGCTCGCTTAAGTCATTACTTCGCCTATACTTGTTTCCTTTTTCACCCCAACAGTAGTAGGATTCAGAGCTGAACGCAATAATTCCATCTCCCGTAAATTCCTCTTTGAACAACCCAGAGGTTCTTTCTCCAAGTTTTAACACTTTGTCGCAGCAATCACGCACAATCCATTTTGCAACCATTGTTTTAAACCTCAAAAACTCATGCCTATGTATGGAGGTGGAAACCAATTGGTGTAAAACTCCCTTTTCATGTCCGCTTTCACCAATGTTTCTAATGATCCACTCAAAGCTATGTACGCACTTACCTGTATCCATTTTTACGTACTGGAATTCATGTCTATCGATGTACCTACAATTGAAAAAAAAATCAGTGATTGTGCTATTTACAGTTATGACTACTGTTCAAGTTAACGATTAGGTTAATAGAAGAAAACTACGATTTACTTACTTGTCCATAAAGTCGTAGTAAAACTGCATTATTCTCAGTTTGGCGTATTGTAATACGGAGAAACCCAAGTGCATACATTCATACTCAGCTGAAGAGAATATAATAATGATTAATAGAATAAACTTTAAGAACGTAATAGTTTATTGTATCGACTTCAATTAGGTTTTAAAGCATGCCAGCACTGCACACTTTTTGTGGAGTTTTTGCATATTCAAGTCTTGAGTAGCAGATTGATGTATTAAATAACCCTCTAGGCCTACTCAGTCCTGATTTACAAGCTTGTCAAAATGCCATTGGCCTCAAATGTTTGTCGCACCAGCTGAATATTAGCTTATTTTAACTTCCATTGATTGCTGAATACATCATCTTAGGATTGTGGGCGTGGTCAATTATAATAAATATAGCAAATTTATATAAATGAAGTTACATCGTCTGGGTTTAAAATGAAATCTGATTGGGCAATTTATTTAGTGTTAGGTTTGCTAAGGGTCATTGCAGCAGGAATAAAGAATTCTTATGAAGACACCCCATCAAAAATTGGTTCTATGATTTAATGTTGGGCTTTACTAATACGCGCCATTTTTCATCTGGCTTGAATACACAAGCTGCACACATAAAATAGGAATTAGTGGTATCTCTCAATATGGACGCGATAAGTGTACACTCATCATAAACAAAATCAATGCTTGCTTATTACGCAAATTTCATATGTGAAATGGCAACAAGGGACAATTGCAGGGTTTGTCAGGTGGTCCAATGTGATCACAATCACAAGGATCATCTAACACTTTTTCCATCAATAAAATACAAAAAAATTGTGCTTGTTTTGGTGAGTTAAGGAAGAAAAAAATGTTAGTCATACAAGAATAGACAGTAGTATGTAGAATAATAATAAATAAAATACTAATAAAAATAAATAGCGGGATCTGATCGGCCAAATAAATACTGTACGACAAAGAGATGTAACACCTGGCGAGCATTTCTGGAAGAGGGGTATTTTGCAGGCTTGTAAATCAGCACTGAGTAGGTCTAGAGGGTTATTCAACACATCAATATGCGGCTTAAGACTCGAATATTCAGAAATTCAACAAAAAAGTGTTTAATGCTGGCATGCTTTAAAATGTACCAATTTTTTAGCGCTTATGATTTTGTAGAAATCCCCCGATATCTCCATAGAAAGAATCTGTTTCCACTGATGCAGAATGAAGCTTCTCTGGCGCCATCAATATACTTGAACTTTGTGTTTTTTCATATTGGTGATTGTTTTTCTATAGGCAGCGTTTCCTACCAATTTACTGGTAGTGGTGAGCAACTCTTGACTAGGATCCCTATCTCCCATTCTCCAAAAGCCTCAAAAGCTTTTCTAGGGACATATTCTATGAGCTGATAGACTTTGGTGATTTTTAATCCCTGTTTCAAGTACTGCTTAACAACGGACTCATTAGCGATATCTTCTCTCCTCCAAACATGCTTCCTACTAACGAGCGTTGGGGGGGGGGGGGGGGGGGGGGGGTCTTTAGGAATCCTTCGGTTCCGGCAAAGTGTCTCATCTCATCACTCAAGTGTTCTCTGCTCAACATCGTGGTTTTAAAAATTGGAGGCATTTTGGAAAATTTATTTTCTAGTTTCTCTGGGACTTTGATATCGCATTCGACGAATACAAAGAAATCTTCTGATCGAACTCTTTCCATCGCGTTTTTGATTTAGTTTCTTCTCAAATTGTTTGGGATAGAAAGAGTCGCCAAATGCGTTGACAAATTTTCGTAGATTTGTGTGAGCTTTTAAGCGACTCAGCTACTCACACTCCCAAATCAAAATGACTGTGTAACACATAGAATTCGGAGATATTCTTCATTTTCCAAAATGTCTCGATACAACTGAGCCATTGATTTTTGTCTAGTACGAGGAAGCTTCTGATGTCTAGCGCTGTTGAAAGGGCAGTCGTGTCCATGCCAGAAACATCCCTGAAACTGAAAAACGAGTCGAGTTTAAACGCATTTTTCCATCGACGGGTAGACCTCATTGTCTGAGAGAGACTTCTCCTCCGTAGAGCTGATGTTGATTTTCTTTGCCAACATTTGGTACTGTAGTCGTCGTCATCATCATCTCCTTCTTTCCTCAATGCTTCGTCATCTTCATTTTCCACCAATGGAGCATCCTCCATTTCTTCAATAGCAACTTCCACAATTGAATCTGCATCTTTGGCTATTTCGCTGACATCCAGTTGCGTGCCATCCACACCCATCCCAATCTGATTAACTGGTTCATCCGGCATTTGAAAACAGATTTTCTTAGTCGCGAAAAATTCTTATATATTATAAAGGAATCTTCGCGCGGAGAAAACAACATTTTTTCAGTAAATTAGGATTTCTTAGATGTTGTAAAGCGTGTTTCGCGCGAGCAATCTCATTGGTTGCAAGCTTGGGTCGATCGGTGCAACTTTGACTATTTAAGAAGCACGGTTGTTACACAGAAATCATCCACTCCAGCAACAACGTCTGAAGGAACAACATCTACTACAGCATCTACTACAACTACTAGGAGGACTGTCAGCAATAAGGTAAAAATTAATGACTAATTTTTTATCACTAGTTGACAAAAAATCAACTAGCTGCGCTGTGGAGTGACAGATAGTCAACATCCGAGTTTCAATTATTTATTATTCATTGTACTTAGGTAGTTTGCACTCTAAAAAAGGCGTGTTCGTAGAACATAGCTGGTTTGCTCTCAAGACTACGAAGTCTTTGACAATGATCAAATTGACTTTTTTGTCAGAGAGAAAACAACTGGGTTCTAACTATTCATTACTAAGACTAGTTGTGCAAATTACATTGTTTCTCTAAAAAAGATTAACATATTGCTTTATTATTCACAATAATATGAACATTGTTCCTGTTTATTTTTTTAGATTGCCATGGATGAAATTTCTGAATCACCCATTAGCATAACTCCAAAAGAGAGCAAAGTCAAAACAACCAAAACAATCGCTAAGAGAAAACATGCTGTTGCAAAAGAAACAACAACAAGAAAGCAAGCTCTTCCCAAACTGATTATGCCTACAAAGCAAATCTGTGAAGAGCAGGAGTGTAAGGAAGTGATCTCCGATGTGGATAAAGGTCTAAAGATTGCCGAGACTCTCGAAGGATGGAAAGCAAGTGAATTGCGAAAGATTGGAACTTACCATTCGCTAAAAAGTCTCGATTTCCCATTATGTTGATGCTGTCGATAGCAACACTGACCAGGGCTTTTCCCAGCTCGGGCGGTTGGGTGCTACGCCCAAATATACCTACAATCAAGCCCAAGTGGACCAGCTGCAAAAATCCAAGTTTTTGCTTAACATTTTTTATCATCAAGCTAATAATATTAGTCACAATGACATTAGTATGAAGTGATGCTATTTTGGTTCTTTGTAGAAAAACAAAACATGTTTATGCTGCAGAGGTGCACATGTTTGTTTTGCAGCTTTACCAAATATTTTGCATCATTTTTTTTTAGTATTACTGCCTTCGTTCGTAACGAGGATGCAAGTGCTGAAAACTATTAACCTATCAATGATAACTGTTCGTAACATTGGCCAATAGCGGTGTTGGTTTAATTGTTTGAGTGACATCATACTCATGCAATTCTAGTCTAAGAAATTACCTGCAATAAAAATAATTAGGCTAGTTTATATTATTACGACCTTGACCAATTCGGCAGACAACAACGAAATGCCTAGAAGAAAGTTACCAAACCTGATGCTGGTCACCAATCTGTATGGAAATATTTCAGGTAAATGAAATAATTAAACAGTTTGAATTTGTGCAGAAATCAAGTTCATCGAATTATCATAGATAAAATTTTCACATGATGACAATATTTCATTAATAATATTAATTACAATAAATTATTATTATTACTATTTTTTTATAGTATATATTAATTCCAATAAATTATTATTATTTTAATCTTTTATAATAATTAATAATAATCATGATAATCACGATGATGATGATCATGTTGTTAGTATAACTTATGATTAATGAATGAATATTATTATAATTTTTAATTAAACATCAGTGATTATTATAATAATAATATATCTATGCATTATGATTATTATTTATATTATTAATATCATCACTATTATTCCATATTGCTATAATTATTATTATAATTATTATAATAATAATACAAAATAAAAATAATGATGATCGATGATGATAATAATAATAATAACTATTATATATGATAATAATATTATATATTGTCAATTATAATATTAATAACAATGATTCGAGTAGTTATAGTAATAATAATATTAATTATAATAATAATGATGATAGCAATAAATAATTTCTAATATTACTATAAATGATTGCATTAGTAGGTTGCACGAATGTTACTAACTAAAACTGGAAATTGCCTGCCACTACTGCTGTTGTTGTTTTCTTTCACTGTTGTGAACTGAACAATCGAGTCGGAGTTTTTATTTGTTTATTTGGCTTATTATAATAATAGCAATTAATTATTCAATATTATAATCATTTATTATTATTATTAAATAATTCATCTGTTAGTATGTAGCCACAGCAATCATGACAGACTTTTTTGCTTTTATTATTATTTGCTATTTATTATGTCATTTTATTATTATCAAGTGTAAATTATATTTATTAATCTTATTCATGTATTATTATTATTATGAATAAATGCCTAAATCATTAGTCATGATATTAATATTTTATAACAATAACATAATTATAACAGTAAAGATAATTTTTCATTAGTATCATTGTTGATATATGTGATATGTGACATAAGGATAATGATTGCAACTGTTATGATTTGAATAATCAACTTTATAATACTTATATACTATTTGGCAACAAAGTCCACATGTAAGATAAATACATTTATTAGTTATCATCTAATTATATTATATAGTTGAACAATAATTATCTTTTTAGTGTGTGTTCTTTACCTAGTATAAATTGGAGTTGTGGTGACAGGGAAAACGATAACTGCTATCATAATTATTAATAGCTACTCTATCAATACCATATCAGATCAAAACCCTGACTATTACTACTACTATAAAAAAATAGTAGTCAGTAAAATAATTATTTTCAGTTCATTTCAATAGGGAATTATAGTCATCATAAACATTAAAACTAAAACTCCGATCCACTCATTATTTTTAACAGTAATAATATTGATAGTTACAACTATAATATTGAAACAAAAATATATTGTGAAACTATAAAATAAACAATGAACTTTCTTAAAATTAAATAGCAAAGCTCTTATACAGTTGTTTGATATTATCTACTTGGAAGCATTAAACTGATTAGTAAATAGTAGATTTTTTGTTTTGAAAATTATTACGGTTTATACACTGCGGCAATTTGAACTATATACAACTATTTTAGTAATTGCCTTATCATGTTGGTAAAAAAGTGTTTACCTTGAGTTTGAAAATGAAAAATATTTTATCAACGATTGAGTCTGAATGTTATAGGCACAGTGAAACTCCAGTAGCAGGTATTTCATACTATGCTTATTTACTAACATGAAACTTGCAGTTTAGATGACTGAGGGATGTTTTTACTGTTCTAGGTGTTTTGACTATGCATGGCTGCGCTTCACTCTTTGCGTAATCGATAAATGTTGATAATTTATGATAATGTACAATATATTGTATTGTTCATAGACTTGATATTTAGTTCTGCTATCTGGTATTTTGTCCAGTAATCAGCGTCATGTTGTTTTATTATGCTGCAGATCCCAATTCACCAAGATCCTTTAGTGAAATTACTGTAACTACTGTGGACTCTACCATATACAACTCTGCAGTCGCTGAGGTAGGCTAGTATTAGACAACTATAAAATATTGTTGGGAGATCAATTTCACACTTGACTTGATATCGTAAGGCTTGGCATTCTTAACCACAGGGCTGAGTCTACATGTATCTACTTTAAAAAACGTATGTCATCTTATAAAACAACAGCTTATAATGTAGCCCTGAATCAAATGATTTTTTTCTGCAGCAATAACAGCCCATAAATCATGTGTGAGTTACAAATCAATGATAACTTGCTTCTACAGGTATTGGAAGAGCTAGTCAACAGTGCTGTTAGCCAACAATAACTTGCTGTTCCTTAAAGTAAGCCTACGAGTTCTGGAACAGGCAAAGTTATAAAGGCAAAGCATGGCTCTAGTTTTAAAACAAAATGATGCGCAGGTAGGCCATGGCTTCAATTCGACAGTGTGCTGGGAATGATGTTTGGTGATGACTGCATAGAGACTCATCAGAACAAATCTGTAAACTGGACTTCCGGGAATTTTCAGTTTCAAGAAGATCGTATCATATATCATGAGAATAGGGCTGCCCATCAAAATGCCTCCAAAATTTCGACCTGTAAAAAATAGAACAAAGATGTCAAGAGCTTTCTTGAACCAGTAAGTATGGGCTTGTTACATATGAATTAGGGCTGCTAATCAAATTGTTTACTAGGGCTGTGCCATGGTTCAAAAATTTAATCAAGATTAATCTTGTTGTCAAATTTATTGATCTTGATTAATCGCAAAATTAATCTCCTGCGATATAGTTATAATTGACTCCAATTTTCCGATTTATAGTTCTGATTTTTCCGCACCTATTAAAGATTATAAGCATGGGATTGCATTATGGTGGATTGGAATTTATTTTCAGTCATAGATAAGGTACACTTGAAACAGAAAACAAAGCACATTTATTCTATATGTGTTTATACTTGTGTTTATTCAGTTTCTGCTTATTAATTATTATTTCTAATTCATATTATTATTAGTTGCTGATACTAGTATATTACTAATTATCACAATCACTGAATTTAGCATTTTTATTGATAACTTATAAAATAGTACTATATCATTTACTACTGTTATTTATAAAAGTACTTTGTTCCTTTATCATATTATTGTTACTGTAACAGCCAGTCTCATAATAACCTGTTACCAATCATACGTGGCGTGGCTCACTCACACTGTGTCTCTGTCTTAAGCCTGGTTCACATTGTCAGTGATGCATCAGGGACTGTCAGTGACCAGTGTCACTGATCATCACTGATGCATCACAGAAATGATGTTCACATTATCCTAATTCAACGCCGAATGCAGCCCACTGACAATCGGGAGCAGTCAGTGATGCTATCACTGACAACACCGCATTCACAATAAGCTTGACCTATAAACCACAACAACCAATAGAACGTAGTTGAGTGGTAGCGACTAGCAGTCAGTGATTAGCCGTGATATAGCAGCAATTTCAACTAGTATATTTATAAATAACAAAAAAAACAATATTATTTATTGCTTATTTGGTACAGCAATAATAAAATATGTGGATAAATTTATTTTAGTTTAAAGTCGAACAATGATTGGCGATAGTCACAGAGATATTTCTGGCAAATGTGGTAAAGCTGAATTAAGTGGAGCACAGAGATCATCATGATGATATATAGAATCGTTGATTAGGCCAATTCTCTTCACCACCTAAAACCAAAATAATAATTAATAACATTGACTGAAGTGAGTGTTAAACTTATTAATAATAAATATTTATTATTACTACAATAATAATAATGTTGTTTGTATTTATTTTTATTATTTTCTTAACAAGTTTCAAAGATAATGAATTTCAATATTTTAAATGTTAAAAAATTTAAAATTGGGTGTCATCATTATTATTTATGCGCTGCACTCAGTTGATAGCAATTATTATCAATTATTATTTATCATGATAATTAATTATAATAATTATTATTAATTGTTACATCATCATTCATTTTATTATTTATTAGTAGTTATAATAATTAGTAACAATTAACAATAATGATGATAATAAAAAACAGATAACAGTTACAGTCAATTCAATCAATAAATATATCGGCAGCAAAAAGAATAAAAAATGGCAAACTAACAACAAGTAATAATTATTAATAATAATAAATAAATTATTACTTTCTTTATTTATGTTTATTATTTTTTTCAATTAAGATCAATCTAATCTGACATCTCTTACCTGGCAATGGTGTGTAGATATTATCTTTATTTAGAGTCTCAACTAATTTTCTTTTTAAATATTATAATTTATGAAAACAAACCAATAAAAAGTCAATGACGGATTATTATTTTATTTATTATTATCCGTCGTTGGGTGACGAGTGGAAGGTTATGACAATTAGAGCGGTTAAATTTTTATAGGTCAACTCAGACCTATCGCTGACAAACGGCGTTCATTGGTTCACATTGCAATAATGCATCGCGGTAATGTCACCGATGTCGGAAAAGTTTGACACTGACAAACTTTCCCGATGGAGCGGCGTTATGGCGGCGACAACGGTATTGCATGTTCACATTGTCGGCGATAAGACAGTTCCCACTATCGCCGTAGCAATCGGTGACAATGTGAACCAGGCTTTAGTCATGGTGAATACTCCATTTAATTAGGTTGAGCTTGTGAATGAGAGCTGTTTGCTTAGACTTGCAGTCACAAATGCATGCTTGAGTGCACGGCTCAGTTGGTTTGTAACTTCTACTTACTCACAAAGCGTGTCTGCTGCTTGCCGGGCAGGCCATTACTAACTATTGCCTAGCATAATGGTAATCACGTAGTAGTGTTTTATTTCCACATTACAAGCAATAATAATGAAAAGTTGCCATTATTCAAAGAAAGTTGCAATTGTCAATTATAAAAAAGTGAAACACACAAGTCCCTACAAAGGAAAAAATGTTATTGCTTTAATCGCGTTAATCTTTTGGGGAAATGATCGCGTTAATCATGAAAATAACGAGATCAAAGCCCAGCCCTATTGTTTACCTACTGTGGAATTTGTTTTGAGCCAACTGGAGAGCTTGAGCTTGAGCTTATTTTGTATGTTGATCATATTCTTCATCATAACATATTTAGCTTATTTTCTAATGACTAGTGTGAGGCATGCTGACCTACTGGTTGGTATGAAAACCCTGTAACACATATTGCAACAGAAAATGGCTTTTGGTCAATTTGGAGAGCTAATGGAGTTCCTTTCTCATTTGGTCGTCACTACACCAACTACACATCTCCCAAATAATGAGAACTTGCGATCAGAAAGGATGAAGGCCAAATTGCTCAATGTTCTGGGTGAGTGTTGTAGGTAAACCTAATTTGACCAATGGCTACCTCCATATGATACTGGTATTAATAATAGTCGAGGTGTAAAATTATACCATCACTCCTAGCATTCAACAAATTCTTTTGATCGCCCATTTTCCGTAAAAACCTGACAATGTTGCGAAATAATATAACCGTTTCAAATTTTATTAAATATTTGTAGGCACAACAATCCAAACAGAAATTCTCGAGAACATCCTTGAAAGTGATTGCTATAGCATTATTGTGGATGAGAGTTGCGGCATCACTATCAAAGAACAACTGATCGTCTACATAAAATATCTTGATTCCAAAACAAAAGATGCCAAGACAAGTTTTGTAGGCATTAGAGAACTGGCCGGTGGAAATGCGGAGACCATAACCCAAGTAATTCTAAAACTTTTACATGATTGTAATCTAGATCTCAGCAATTTAACAAGATTCGGAAGTGATGGTGCTTCTGTTATGACAGACAAGAATGTTGTGGCTGCAAAGCTGAGACAAAAAACAACTCAAGCATAATCAATGTCCACTGCGTGGCCCATCGTCTGGCTTTAGCGGTTGGGAGTGCTGGCAATATGTGTTGGAAAAGTTGGATAGTCTACACAGTTATTACCAAAATTATTTTTTTCGCTCTGCTGGCCTTCGGGAAATTCAGAAAGTTCTTGAGGTGGAACCTGTTACATTATCTCAAGCTGTGTCAACAAGATGGTTATCATATGATCGATCGGTCAAGAATGTTAAAAAATACTTCTCAGTCCTGGTTTTGTCACTGGAACGTGAGAGCTCTGAAAGATCTGATGTCAAAGTATTTGGATTTTTTAAAGCCTTGTCTGAGTGGAGCTTTATTATGTCATTGGAGCTTCTGAGTGAAGTTTTGCCTAGGCTTGCATCTCTCTCAAAAGCACTCCGACAAAAAACCGCGACTATAGTACGGCGAAACTTCATGTCACCTCTTGCACCCTCTACATAAAGGAACTTGTAGGTTTCCAAAAGGCTTTTGATGGTATCAAAGAAAGGTCATTAAGGATTATTGATCAAATTGGTGCTGTATCAACTACACAATTATCAAGACCAACTGCATCTGACATGTTTTCTCAAAGTTTCTTGGTAATATTTTGGAAAACCTCAACGCAAGGTTTCCATCACAGAGTCTCAATGTGGTTGTAGCAGGAGCCATGCTTGAAGCTGGCAATTACAGCTCTGAAGACCACTATGGCCAAGCAGAGCTACAAGTGCTTGCTCAGCACTTCAATATTAATATGGATGAACTGTGGCAAGAGTGGTCTTGCATGTTACATACTGTCGACTCTCTTCAAAATTCAAAAGCGAAGGATCCTTTGTTTTCTTGCCTATCAAAACTTTTGAAGATCCATGCAGGTGATGAACAAACTCGTCATTTGTATCACATTTGTTCAGTTTTATCCACATGGCCTACGTCTAGTGTAGACTGTGAAAGAAGCTCTTGTGTTTTGAAACTTATAAAAACACCACTGAGCAATGCTCTTGGGCCAGTAAATTTGCACTGGGCAAAGATGACTGCAATTGAAGGAAGGACAATCAGTGAATTTGACTTTGACAAGTGCTTAGAACTGTTTAAACAGAGCAAAAGAAGACGAGTGGTGTAAATGAAAGGTTGTTTTTACAATACGCTCTGTAGGTCACATCAACTGCGTTTTTAATTTTATACTTTGATAAATAAAGTTGTTAAACTATTGCTGTGCTGTTAGATTATAGCAGAATTGTAAACCTCAGAAGCCTTGACTGACAAAGCTATTTACACGTAAGGTTGGCGATATGCCAAAAAGACAATTTCAAGAAAACACCTTTCAAGCATGAATCAAACCATAGTTTCTGCTTTCCCATAATTTGCAATAAGTTAAGATTTACCTCTGATAATTGGAACAACGTTTCATAGCCCACCCATTTACACCTCAAAATGCATTCATTTCCGAGAAATCCACCCACGTGCAAAAAATCCTGGGGAGAGCCCTGACTGGCGTATTTGGCAATTACTTTGTTCTCACATACTATGGCAAGACGGATGGGAGAGAAATTCAGAGAGTAGTTTGCCAGAGCAGAATAATTGAAAACTTCAATCTTTCCAACTACCCATTACCTTGCAACATCGTCTACTTTGGGTGAGCTTCGAAATCCGAAAAAAGCATTGCTATGATCTCAAGCTTGAGAGAAGTTACTGCTGAAGCCGAGCAATTGAGAAAGATGACCAAGTATGAACTCAAACTCAGCTATAACATTGACTATCTCACTAATTTCAAACAGTGCGCAGTTTTTCCTTGTATCGACGTCGTTGAAAGATTCATACCACATCAATTCAATGGAGAAGAATCTGTTGTAGTTTGCATTCGATACATCATGGAAAAAAATGAAAGGACAGAGATAGAACGCTTCTCATATCAAACGGATACGTCGAAAAAGCTAAAAAATGCGCTCCAGGTGTGATGATTTACAAGGAAAAAAGGGGTGTCAATGCAAACGCATATCACAATGACGTCTTTCTCTCCACATCCAGCAGTGCTGATTGGGAACAGAACCGTTGTCAAGCAAAATACCATAAAGGGTGGTCAAAATCGGATACAGATGGGGATATTGCAGATTTCCTTAATGAGGAATTTGTAGAGTTTAGAGGATAGCTCAGCTCTGATGATACCTATTAGATTATTTTTACCATTTGTCATCAAATTATCTTCACTACTACAAATAGTGCATTAAGCTCTTATATACTTTGTCCATATCTAGTACTATCATCTTATCAAAACTCGGATTTCATAATAAATATTATATACATTTTATCCATTGTCTTTTACCTATTGTACAACTAAACTATAACAAAATGCAATACAAACCTAGGTATGAACAAATGCTGCATACCCTTTTTATAAACTCAACCCCACAATCTAAATCACGATACAAATCCCAATATAAAACAAATCCTGCACAATAAATACTTAGTTAATCATACAATTACAACAAAATAAAAACACAATAAAAATTATGCAGCCATACTACAATACAAACTGGGAATATCAACACCCGGTGCACACAATAAGGTACTTTACAGGTTCTACCAGACACCTGGTGCAACTAAAAAAACACTTTGCCTAGTATAACCATCTCGTCGTTAAACCCCACATGCAGATCTGCTCCTATTAGACTACTAACGTGTAACCGATTAAATGCAGAGGAAATGGGCTCTTACAACCTGGAGGGACACACGCACAAACAGATGGGACATTCTTTATATATACATATGTAACCGACAATGAACGAATAGCGTAATATACATTGTTGCTCTTCTACCCAGCCCCCCCCCCCCCCACGATAGCCTCTTCACAGGATAAACTCTTCCCGTGGTATTATGATGCTGGCTCATGGTACTTATTAAACAAGAGCAATGAGCTAACATCATCCTGTCAACACGACAATAAGTACCTACTCAGCCAGCTCAAGGCAAACAGACAAGACTATATAACATTAATTCTTAGTCACTTGTCCCCTCTTGCATATTTTACCTGAAGATTGGTGGCACTTTTTTAGTATTGTCATAAACCAATGTTGTAGTAAATGCAAGTCTTACCCAATATCAACTTTTTACAGTTTTATTAACAATATATATAACTCAGTTTTATCTGACGAGTGTATAACTACCATATGCACGAAACTATTAGTTATATACCAACTTAGTTACATCATCTTGTTTTACTTCTATATATATATGTATATATATATACATGTTGACATATAGAAATATGTTGACATAATCACATATACCTGTACATACACACGTGTATATGTATATAAAATAAATATATACGCAGAGACAAATGTATAGACTCACTGGATACATAACTTCGCCATCAGCTCCTTTAATGGCATTTGAAACAGCAGGCTTTTTATCACTGGCATCTTCACATACTTCCTTTTTTTGCTTTAATTTTTTTGACTTTTTTTGTTTAGGCTCTGACTGCTCAATAACAAAAAGAAGGAAATTGTTTGAAGCAATGTGTAATGATCATGGAGTTATTGAGGTATTGCCTAACGAGCAAAGAGTTATTGAGGTATTGCATAATGAGCATAGACAGTGCTAAACTAGAAATCCTGTTTCATGAAAATTTAATATAACGGAGCAGGCAACTATATGTTGGTTCAACACATAATATAAGTCTATTGATATTGCCGTGATACAACACTTTGTTGCAAACATTCTAAGGTTGACCCAAATCTAGATAGTGCAAAACCGTTACGGTTGCCGTGTAAAAGTAGCGAAAGCATTTTTATAAAAATTTGATTTTTTTCAAGTCCCAAAAATCACATTTCTTTTCATATCTTTTAAACTAAAGCTCATAGAGACACAAATCCAATTGCTATAGCTAGAGCAGTCTAACGCACGTGCATGTGACTATGAACCCTTTTCTCACTTTATTCATAAACTTGAGAAAATGCCTTTACATTTTTGACATTTTATCAAAAATCCACCAGGTCCCTGAAGGGCATCCACAGATCGCTTCAGGGCTACGAAATAGACTGAAGTTAGGATTTGAATGGTGTATAATTATTGTAAGGTGTTCAATGTATTTTGATAAAGGGAACGTTTTTCAAAGACGCTCCCGACTAAAGTATTTTTTATCTTAGCCATTTATAAATCAGCCTAACCACAATCATCGCAAACGCATCGCGGGTTTATCATATGCGCCGAGTGTGTTAGGTAAATAATCGGATTACCGCAAACGCTACGGTTAATGATGATTAGTAGTCATTAGTATCGCATATATTGAGTATCACGGCTATTTATTTGTCATCATTAGTGCTTTAATTTTAATTTATTCTGGTTCATAATTAATCTAATATTATATCTGTTAATAAAAAAAAACATCACTGAATGATAACTGGTAGTGGTAATAAATATGATATAGCAAAATGCAATGCCATCAATTTTAATAATTATTTATCAATTATTGAAAAATTATTATTTATTTATGATTATTAATTATTGATTACAAGACTTCTGATGATGACACCTGTTTATATCAACTGAGATACAGTACTGGTTGTTTTCTGTGCAATCCAGCTACTTCTACAAAAAATGTTATACAATTGAGCAGCTAATGCAAAGCATTTATAAATGTTACATATGTATGATTATTGAGGCGTACGCATGATATATATATATAATACGCGTAGCTTCATGCGTGAGTCAACACTAATTGCCTGGAACTGAGAAGATTTACAAAGTATTTTTGGAACTGAAGTACATTTGGTTTAACTTGTTTTAACCGTTAACTATTGAGGTGACAAGAGCAAATTTGATTTCATTGTATCTACAACATATTTTTTTACCCACTGAAACTATTTAAAAAAATTTTCAGAACAATTTGAAATATTTTTTTTGCACTACCTACCAAATCAGTATTTTGAATTAAAAAAAAAAATTTAACTTCCAAAGAACTTGAATTTTTGTTACGTTCTTGCATGTATTAGTTATAAACCAATGGCTAATATCGTAGGTTGCTGTGGTATTTTATGATGCAGCCCAAATGATAAATAATAAACGATAATGATAGTAATGAACAAACCATTTCATGACATTATATACTTGTACTTGCTGCCAATGCATATTACTATCGAACTTACCATTAACAATCATTCACAAAAAATACCAAACGATTGCTAACATTATGAATAGTCAATCAAAAACATCTCCATGGATGAGTAAGTACTGTTTGTAAATGTTGACTTTATAATCATTTCCATCTCGATAATTGCTATTCTCCACCACAACTATATTGAATTGCCTTCACTATGACACAGCATGCCTTGATTAATAACCATGGATATATATGAAGTTATTTTCTTTATATGACAAAGCCTTTAGAGACCAATGTTATTTATTACCAAATATAACTAGATTCAAATATACACGTAAATTACTTAATTAACACCCAAAAAGATGAAAATGTGGGTAAACAATTCAGTTGAAAAAACTAGTCAGTATTTGCAATTATTAATAGCAATATAGGAGCAGATCTCCCTGATGGAGATAAGGTTCTCCTGGTCCCAAGTGCCTTTTTGTTAGCACCAGTTACCATGAGAACCTGTGTATATATTTTTACGCACCATTTTAGATTGTTTGAAGATATAGTTTGTAATTGTATGATTAACTAAGTATTTATTGAGCAGGGGTTGCATTTATTATGGTTTGTATGATTATTTAGATTAGGGTGATTGAGTATTGTATAAAAATGACGTGTTGTGCCATGGCAGCAGGTGCGATGAGAGCCTGAAAGGTACCTTTTTGTTGCACCAGGTGTAACCGGTGTTTTAATTTGTTTGTGTGATTGCTTGAAGTATTTATTGTGCAGGGGGTTTATATTGGGATTTTTATGTCGATTTAGATCATGAGGCTGACTAGTTCATAATTGTATGGATTATAAGGTTCTCCTGGTTCTCTATATGTAAATGATGCCCCTGTTCCTGTGAACCCGATGAGGTGCCTTTTTGTGTGCACCAGTTGTTTGAATGGGTGTAATAACTATGGTGTTGAATGTTGATTAATACATTGTACGGTGTTGGTATGCGCTGGAGGTTATCCTGGAGAATTTAGCCATATTGTACATAGAGTATATAGAAGTTTAATATACTATTCACAATACTCTAGCTAACTTACATTGTTATGTAAAAATGGTTTACTCATTTTTATCATTTGCTGGTAACATTATGTACATACATAAGAAAATACATAGAAAGTGGTTAAAATTTAGTGTATTTGGAAAATATTCGCAATAGAAAGCATTATATCTATTTGTTAATAAAGAGTTTGAGTAACACCTTTTACTAATTGATTCGATGTTATTATAGGAATTGTTACTGAATCCTCGATGAAACTAGAGTATTTTGTTTAGTTCCTCTGTTCAGTTCTATCTTTGCATATCTAAAACAAAAAATTACTTGGTGTATAAATGATTTCATCTAATTTGAGTTGAAGTATTAGTTACATTGGCTAGTTTATATTAAATAGAAAAGAGAAATCACTCACCAAGTTGTATTGTTCGTCTTGTTCTTTTTGAGCAAAATTTTTGCCTCGTACTTGTGATTTTTTTCAAAGTCGTAAAAGATACGTTTCCTACTGAAAGCAGTAAGACCTTGTTTTCGACAATCTCATCTGGAGTAAAGTATTTCATCTGTTCGGATTCATCAAGTTTGTCGGTTATGTTTTGAGCTACTTCTATCGCTTGCAACGGCGTGAATGTGACGATATCATGACGAAGATGGCCAAATCTACTGACTTCTCGATTTCGTAACAGGCCAAATCTACTGACTTCTCGATTTCGTAACAGGATAACTCCTGTTCCAATTCGTTTTACATCAATAGCATGTTTTTCGGGTATGTATAGAACTCCCATCATCAAACTGTCGTATTGCAAACATCTGTAGTTCACCAGTAACGCATTCATTACCGCTTCCCCATTAGGTAATGTTAACTGAGGAGTTATTTGAGGAGATTCAAAGCTGATTACGCTACGTACAGAAAACTGAGAGAGAGTTGGGATACGAACCATGCTGATCAACTGACCAGCTGTTTTCTTTCTTATTATCCTGGTTAACTGTTAAGCTTGCTCAACAGAAATATTAGGTGGAAATCTGATTGGATGAAAGATCGGGCGTTTTTCTTGATCGAATCCCATAAAGATCACCAGTCTTGGAACATCAAGTCCTGGTGGAGCTAATTTGTCGTATTCTTCATTTCTCACCATAGATCTGACTTGTCGTCTGTTACTAAATATTTCGATATTGTAGTGGATAATGCATAAGTTTTTATATACATCCTCAGTCGGTGTTTCAATGTAGGTTATCTCGAAAAACGATGGTGTTGGATTTAGGTGGAGTGGTTGAAACCTCCCAATCATTACTCTTTCATTGATATAGCAAAAGTTGAGCATGCTAGCAGCGTTTTTTGATAAGCAGAAAAGATTTGAATTAGAAGGTTCTCTCAGAGTCCAACCATAGTCAATTGTTTTATTTTTATCGGAATCAAATGGTTTTGGTAGAATTCTTTTTAGTTTCTTCCTTATTATACACGAATCAGGAGGGATATTTTCTTTATCATCAAAGTATAGTTCGAATGTTGGAAGGCATTGGGTTCTGTGGTCTTCATCCATATTCATAGGATTGAGTGAGAAGTTGAATTGGACACAAAATAAAACTATGAAACAGATTGTTCAATGTAAAAGAATTTTTCCTTAAAATAAAAACTGACCAAGTGCTCTTAAGAATAAATAATTAAAAACCTAAAATTAACTTTCTGATATGACATAGTAAAACTAGTTGTCTTTAGCAATAAGAATAAATAATTAAAAACCTAAGATTAACTTTCCGATACGTTATAGTAAAACTAGTTGATTTTTACCAATATGCGTTGAATAATTATTTGTTAATTCTCACCTTATTGCTGAGTCTTTCAAGCGTTTCAAGTAGATGAAGTAGTTGCTATGTAGATGTTGTTGGTGTGAATGACTTTACTGTTTAAACAGTGGATTTTATATAGTCGAAATTGCACTGATTGACCTATTCAAATCTCCTATTTTTTATGCAAAACATTGCTTTAATCACGCGAAATGCTCTGTAAAAAAGTTTTGTTTTCCCACGAATGAAACATTATTTATCGGTGAATGGAAAATAGTTTTTAGCTGAAAACAATACAATTTCACGCGGATAAAAAATAATTTTGTCACGTGGAAAATATTCATTTTCAATCAGAAAAAAATTTCGTTTTCGCGCGAATGAAACATAGTTTTTCTGGCTGAAAAATATCTTATTTTTGACTTGAAAAATAACACAATTTCATGCGAATAGAAATTAATTTTGTCGCGCGAAAATCAATCTTTTTTACTCTGAAAAAACTTTGTTTTCGCGTGAATGAAACATTATTTATCGCGTGAATGAAAAATATTTTTTTAGCTGAAAACAATACAATTTCACGCGGATAAAAAATGATTTTGTCAAGTGCAAAACATTCATTTTCAATCTGAAAAAAAAATTTGTTTTTGCGCGAATGAAACATAGTTTTTCTGGCTGAAAAATATCTTATTTTTGACTAGAAAAATAACACAATTTCCTGCGAATAAAAGTTAATTTTTTTGCAGGGAAATCAATCTTTTTTTACTCTGAAAAAAATTTTGTTTTCACGCGAATGAAACTTTATTTATCGCGTGAATGAAAAATAGTTTTTTAGCTGAAAACAATACAATTTCACGCGGATAAAAATTAATTTTGACGCGAATGAACAAGCTTATTCACTTTGTTATATGATATAAAAGGTTTTTCGCATGAGACTTCTCATTGGTTTCAGAACAGGTCAATCGGTGCAACTTTTACTATTTAAGAACCAGCGCTTTTACACAGAAAGCATCCATTTCAACAACAGCATCTGAAGGAAAAGCATCTACTTCGGCATTTACTACAACACCTACTAGAACTATTACTACTCTCTGTATCAAGGTAAGGAATATTAAAAAATTAATTAGCACCAGCTGAAAAACTTGACTACATGCCATTTAAGCAATATTACCTAATTTTTAAAACTATTTGATTATAGCACGCTGATAAATAAAATTTATGTGATCACAAAAAACATGTAAGCTTTAGTAACACGTTTATTATTATTTTAGGATTTTAAATAAAAATTAGCTTCTTCATCTGAATTCAGTAGGAATCAGCTTACATTCCAATAACTGTACATATCATTCATCTAAATCAAAGAAAAAGCCTTCATTTGTAATGTAAGTTTCTAGACTCGTTTCAATTGTAATCAATTCAAATGTACAACGAAAAATTTGAAGTCGAAGTCATTTTGGCTAGTTTTTATTTTTGCTCCACAACATTGTTATTTTATTGTAGACTAACAATTATCGAGGATGGAGAAGTTTTCAACAAAAGCTTTGTCTTGAGTAGTAACTGAAATTACTAGTTATATTGTATATAAATAATGTGCCGTACATCAAACAACAGATGTGTAGCGAATACCATTCGTAATGAAGAAAAAAGTAGGGGAAAAAAAAAAATCATTTTAAAAATACTGAGGGCTCTATCGGCGGGATAGATGATAGTATACTTGATACTAACTCGTTGTTTTTACAACGCTCTTTTCCTGATATTAATACAATGACTTATGTCGTTGTAACTTATCCGCATAATCACTGTAGTATTTTGTCATTAAAATTACAAAAACTATTGCGGAGCTTTCCCCGAAGGACTTTTTCAAGTTCATTTATGATGAACTCTCTTTTTATGAAAGAGAGACTTTGATGCTTGATGAGAGTTATCGAAGAAAGTCGTTTGTTACAAACTGGGGTCATACGGGTGCACACAGAGGGGAAAATATGGCGGCAGCTGGATTTTACAATCTCGGAAAAGATGTGCTTTTTGCAAAGGGATATTACTAAGCTGGAAGGATGAAGATGAACATTTGACAAAAGAACATGCTAAAAGTTTTCCGTATTGTCGTTTTGTTAGAGGAATTAACACTCACAATCGACTGTATAACGCCAGGAAAGTAACCGAAGAAGAAATGAAAAACATCTCCATTGTCAAAAGTTATACGATGGAAGAACAAAGAACCAGACGGGGAGCGGATTCAACTGTGGAAGTTTTACCCCTAGGTATCTCGATTGACCGTGCTGGTGCACCCCGATTCGCTACTGAATCAGCGAGAGAAACCAGTTTCAAACAATGGAAGGGTAAAGTTTCTATGACACTCCTTTCCACGGCAGGTTTTCACTATACTAAATTTGGAGATAGTTAAAAATGTTTCTTTTGCTAGGGTGAACTCAAAGAATGGAAAGAGAGTGATATACTGTGGGAGGAACACTGTCGTTGGTTTCCAGACTGTTCTTTTCTACTCGCGAGTAAAGGAGAAAAATACGTTGAGGAAGTTTACGACCGAACGGAAAAATCCAAAAAGTGTGAGCCCCAGCTTGAGAAATATCGAGGAAAAATGAAACGTATAGCGCAGTCTGATGAAAAAGAAACAATGAAACTTATCTGCAAAAAACTAGGATATAGTCAAAATGATATCGAACAAGTCTTAGTGTTGAATGGGAAACCTTTTGAGCGAATAGGTTTTATGATTGAAGCTTTACACGCTTTGGAAAATATTTCTACTCCTGATGAGAATCTGAAAACAAAGTTGAAAAATGACCATGAAACCTATCTTTTGGATGAGAGTAAATCAGGTGTGTATGATGAAAACGTTTTGTTAGATGCTAAAACAATTAACGCGTTAAAGAAAGATAAAGATCAGACGAAGCAAAGCAAACTTGCTCAATGTGTGTCTGAGTCACATGAAAAAAAGTATTCGCTAATCATATCTCTCTTCCATGCGGACGTGTCATTTACTGCAGTGAGTGTAAGGAAAAAACACTTACTGAATGCTCATCAGAACTAAAACATTGCCCAATCCATGATTGTCAAGTTGAGATTAGAGGATTTATGAAGATCTACATGGGTTAGCACAATATTTAACCTCGAAAAAAAGAAAATGATGAATAGTTAAAATGTTTAAAGATTAAATAGATATTTTGATTTGATAACAGATCATTCGCGTTTTGTAACTCAACGGAATAACAACAAACATGTTGCGTGTTGAAGACTTTGCTCACCAAAAAGCTTCCAATGCTAAAGGACCCAAGATCTTTTTGGCTGAGGTTTCTGATGAATTGTTGAGGATTTATTTTACGGAAGAATGCGTATACTGTGTACTAGGAGGAAGTTTTTACAAGCAAGCAACAAATCTATCACTACTAAACTGTCGCTGTTCACACATTGATCGACAATGTAACACTTGTGACAGATACGCCGAATTGGTAGAAGGCGGTACACCTACTGAACAAGAACTGACAGATGCTATCGACTGGATTAATAAAAGTCCAAGTTTTAAAAAAATGCCAAAATGGGATTTTTGGTGCATGATGAATGGATTAACGTTTTTTTGAATCTCTCCTCTGCTGATTTAAAGTCTCCCTTTACGTTAACAAATTTACGCACACGATTAAATCCCTACCTATTACCTGCAACTCAACGTAAACTGTCTTATCAGCGTTTGAAAGATAGATTACTTGCAATAGCGGAAGGCTATCCATATCCCTACAGTATTGATGAAGAAGATAACTCGGGTGACTTCATGAACACTGTTGATTCAACAGACAACCAAGGATTCATAAAAGAAGCGTTACAAAAAATCCTGCTTCATTCATCTCTGAGCTACAGAAGAAAAATGAATGGAAAAACCCGAGGGTTCAAGTCGATCGCTACATTGGCTGATTTTGTTCCCAACTTCATAAGGAGCCACTTTGAACACATTACTTTGGAGCGCATGGACCCCCTTTTTGTTCAACACATTACCGAAGAAGTATTTTACTTCGTGTTAGGACTCAATCTAGCTCGTAAATCGATAAAAAGTAGATTTTTACGATGTAATTGTATTTCAAGAGCGAATCCTCTCGAATGCTTAAACTGCTCTAGGAACTTTGATCCAAAAGTCTGCTGTCCACAAGACAAGTTGATAGATTTTGAGGATCTCAAAAGAGTGATCGAACTGATTGATGTGAAGCAATGTTTGGAAGCTGCTGAGCTAGGTGATTTGGTAGATATTTCGATATTAAAAGGATTATCTTCATTTCGCTGGACAGCTTCACATATTCTTTTGTCTCAGTCACGATTGGAACTGTACTTGCATTTCGGTAATCACTTCGATGGGATTGTCTCGCATGTCCAAAAGCAGCTGAGCGAGCTGAATAAGTCACTAGTTGTTTACGTATAAATGACAAGATCATCAACAAATGAAAGTATTTAGCTATCGGCATTGAAAGCAAAGGCATTTTGGAGATGGGTTGCGCATTTATCTTGCTATTGATGCTAACATTCCTCAATGTTAGTGGAGTCTTTTATACCAACAAAATTGATGAATGTATTGCTGGAACTATGGAAAAAAATGATGTCTTATTTTTTTCGCCTTTCGAAAGGAGTATACGATATACAGATGGAAATGGAAAAAGCTGTGTGAGACTCTACCCCTCTGACTTTTTGTATTGCGGTTTTTTCATTCCTCGAAACGCTTTTTGGATTTGCAAGAGCCAAACTTCTACAAATAACTCATCTTGTAATACTCCAACAAAATACACTTTGGATGAAGAAGAATGTGTGATAGAGGTTAAAAATAATACGAAAGGACTTAATCAGAATACAAAACTAATTTGGCATGGGGAATTATGCGCATTTGAATACAACGCCTCACGTCTGATCTGCCCACTAACAGAAGAATTTGAGACATTCGACTTTGCATGCGCGAGGTGCAATCGTTCGATCAACAAGGAACCGGAACCAGCTACTATCATCACTAATGTCGATGGTATCAAAGGTGTGAATTTGTCGTTTGCGAGTTTTCAAAGTCTGAAGTCTGTTCAAAACAAGATTATCACCAGTATCACGTGTCAAGGAGATAACAAAGACAGATGGGATCCCAGGATTATATATACTGAACTTTAATTGAAACATATTAACCAAATACAGCTGAAATTCAAGACAGTTAACTCTAGATGATGAAAGCGTAAACTGGGGTAAAAAAAGTCTCTCTCAATAAAATAGGATACCGAATCTATCTTCTATTATTCCCTATCCTGATCAGATATTGTCTTGCAACAGAGATGCATCCATTCAATTTATCTCATCGAGCTTCGGGTTGTCATAATGAAATTCTTGGTATGGAAGAAGTTGTTTCAGTGAGTCGCATTTTAGGACAAACTTTAAAATATCGATATTTTAGACTCGCATGTATCATGCAATCTCCCGGTCAACGAAGAATCTGTGACAGACGTGATAGATGGACTCAACACTACTTTGTTTGCAAAACCGATGAAGCTTTAAATTATATCCGTTTATACCGCGAAGGATCATTAACTACAACTCAGAGAACAACTACTCAGACAACAACAACCCCAACGACGACAACAACCCCAACGACGACAACAACTCCAACGACGACAACAACTCCAACGATGACAACAACTCCAACGATGACAACAACTCCAACGACGACAACAACTCCAACGACGACAAAAACTCCAACTCTACCAAATACACTTTCAACACGAGCCTTTGCTTTACGCCGGCGGGCTTTCGTTGATTTAGCTTTGAATTCACAGATGACAACATCAGCTCTACCAACTACATTTCCAACAATTCCATTTGTTATACAGCCTCTGGCTTACGTTGATTTACTTTTGGAACGAACAAGACCTACAGAGTCTACTATACACTACTATGAAGAAACCGAAACTACTATGGAAACAACTAATGATTGCATGTGTAATAGACACATAATATGCGAAAACAATTTGGTAGCAATTACAACTCCATCACCTCCAGTTTATAGAGTTTTTAGTTATAACGATTTGGAGGGTTTTTCAGGACTAACTCTGTCTGTATTAGAAGATACTGAACTAAAAAATGAAAAAATCTTCCCATCATCATTCAACATGAATGTGATGATGTTTCTTGTAATGTCATTAAATATTTTACAAATTAAAAAGTTTTATAGTCTTTAATACTATACGTTTCAACCTAATACACTTTATTATATACTTTATTACATTCACTATTACCATTTTCGAACCAAATAAACATAATACCAGGATAACCTCCGGGAGAACCTCCAGCACATACCAACACCATACATTGTATTAATCAACATTCAACACCATAGTTATTACACCCATTCAAACAACTGGTGCACACAAAAAGGCACCTCATCGGGTTCACAGGAACAGGGGCATCATTTACATATAGAGAACCAGGAGAACCTTATAATCCATACAATTATGAACTAGTCAGCCTCATGATCTAAATCGACATAAAAATCCCAATATAAACCCCCTGCACAATAAATACTTCAAGCAATTACACAAACAAATTAAAACACCGATTACACCTGGTGCAACAAAAAGGTACCTTTCAGGCTCTCATCGCACCTGCTGCCATGGCACAACACTTCATTTTTATACAATACTCAATCACCCTAATCTAAATAATCATACAAACCATAATAAATACAACACCTGCTCAATGAATACTTAGTTAATCATACAATTACAAACTATATCTTCAAACAATCTAAAATGGTGCGCAAAAATAAATACACAGGTTCTCATGGTAACTGGTGCTAACAAAAAGGCACTTGGGACCAGGAGAACCTTATCTCCATCAGGGAGATCTGCTCCTATATTACTACTATTATTTCTCCTATGAAACAAGGTGCACTACCATTCATACACAGCAAGGAACGGCTGTAGTCAGACACACATGTTGTCTTTCTCTCCAGCTAATTTGAAATGCTGACTCAACTATAACACATCAAAAAAAAATCTGAAAACAACTGCAAACCAAAATTTCCATGCTCTTGAAAGTCTCAGCAGCGACTATTACTGGGATGCCCTCCTTCTATACAAACAAGCCAACTTTTGGCAACTCCACTATGTGGCGTTGTATAAGTTGCGTAAGGAAACAAAAATTGCATACAAGTCGGCATCTATTGCGTTATAATATAGATGCAACTAGCGAGAGCACAACTCTGCAAAAATCTCTTTTAGGTGAAATCACTGGAAATAAACGATAATTAACTTGGATTCAGTAAAAAATCCAAGAGACAGCACCTTTTATAATAATAGGGTATTCTCCCAAGAATATAAAGAAGAAACACTGCAACTGTTAATAACAATAAATAATAAGATCAGGATGTATAATTCAGTCAACAAATGTAATTGATGATAAAAATGAAAGTGTTTTTTTGTATTGTTATTGTAATTGTTTCAGCCGACAAGGAAAAACTATAACTATAGAAAATAATAACAAAAAATAAAGAGAAGGATATATATAATTAAGATTTGAAATAATAAGATAAGAATACTAATAATCTATATTCTGTATAGCCACAAAAGCACATGAAGCAAAAGTTTTGCTTTGCTTTTAAAACCCACAATATCTCGCACACTTCAATAAACTTCATCCGTGAAAAACTCGGATGAGCATTACATTGCAGCAGATAGTGATTACATTTTGACTATTTAAAAATGCTAAATACCTTCTATGTGAAACAAAATTGCAAATTTAAACTCTGCCTATACGTCTAGAATGTTTTTGCAGCAGTTATCATCACTCTGAGCATCATGTCTTAGGTATGTATACCAACGGAAGTAGATACAAGCACAGACATCTATTACAGATTCTAACTAGCAGTATCACTGATCATATTCAAATATGATGGCCATTCTATTTTTGGTCTGCTCTTCCCAAAATTATTCTTATTAACACAAAAACTTCCTTCAACAAAGGTTTTTGATGGTAAAAACAAAATTACTGGTTGCTTCACTTGCTCTGCCATATAGCGAAGCAATGATATATGCACAGAGATTAATATGAACACAACTTACATCATCTGAATCGTCATCAGAACTTAAGAACTCTTTAGATTTCGGCATCGTCAACCTAAAGGCAGAGAACTTTGTATAATCATCTAGATTAAGGAGCATGTCTGCAGTGGATAGACAATTTTTTAAACAGTTTTAAACAGTTCTGTTCTCAAATACTATAATAATAATAATAGTAATAATAATAAAAAAGCACTTTAAAGTTTTTGAAGAAATGTTTTGAAAATAAAACTGGCAGGAGTTTAAAACTTTCATCTTTAATAACTGGTGTTCCAGGATTTGTGAGCAGTGCAATCGTGGCAGTACTTGGATGTAATTACACTTTCCATGAAGCAATGTACAGTTAATTTTTTATCATTTAAATTATGAAGAAAAATATGATTTTATTAACTTTGATTTAATTTTTATCCTCAATTGAAAGTATAGTTTATTATGAGATATCCAAGTGTGGATTCTTTGCTTGCTTCTAATTAGTGGTATATTGGCTACTTTCTTGGTAAAACCATACCTGTCATGTTGGCCCGTGAAAAAAAGGGAGATACTTTAGCCCCATTGGTTCCAGTGGCTGTAACTGGGTTTGAGGGAATAGATAGGGTTATTGTGTAGATTGCAAAGTAAAATAATAAGTCATTCATAGCCCAGGAAGCCAATTTTTGAGGTGAATGCAACTTGAATATATGAGATGTGGTATAAAAAATTACTACGTCAAACAAACTGAAGCTCTTTATATAATAAGGATAGTGTGAAAACAATGTAAAGCCAGGGTTCCTAACCACTTGACCACCTAACCATTTGATCCGAGTTAGCTAGGATTTCAGACTGACTTAGTCAGTTGGGAGGAATTGGGGAACACTGCCTGTAGAGCTACGATTTTCTGACTTTTCTTCTAGTCAGTTTTGCTTTTGTTTACTATGGCTGAAAACTACCTATTGTATGTAATACAATCTCAGGTAAAATACACACTGATGTCTCAACTGTTCTTAAGCATTTCTCAGACTACTCAACATTGATATCGACAAGTCTTTGGTTATGCTTTATCATGGCATTAAACTAACCAGCGAAGAGATCAATAGATCCCAGAAGAATGTAATATTAGTTTGAACAAATTACTATTATTAAAATTATTATTAATAGTATGTTTTTGATATCATTGTTATTAATAATATTATTAATATATCATAATCATTATAATTATTATCAATATCATTATATTACTATTATTATTATTAAGACTAATTAATATCAATATTATTATGATTATTGCTATTTTAACTATTCACAATATTAGTATTAATATAATTATTTATCTCATTATTATCAATACTATTATTATTAGTAATATTATTATTATTGATTAATAATATTGTTATTAAAATTGTTGATTATGTTATTATTTATTATACTAATAATACTGTTATTAATGCTATTATTATTATTGTTATTGAAATCATTGTTAATATTGTGATTATTATTATTATTAATTAATATTGTTTCTAGTATTATTTTTAATATTGTAACTATCATCAATATCATTTTTAAAATTGTCAACTTAATAATAATAATAATATTGGTATTCATATTATTATTAATTAATATTAGTATCAACTTTATTATCAATACTGTATTTACATTAATGTTAATATTGTTATTTTCACAAGAATTATTAATATTGTATTCAAATTATTATAAACTTTGATATTAATATTCTTATTAATTAACGTTATTAATGTCATTATTAAAAACACTTTCTCATATTATTACCTGAAGAAAATGCAAAACTGTAGAATCTCTTGTGTTTTTCCTGTTTTTTTTCTACATGGGCTATTATGTATATATATTTGATATAACATATTATGTAGGTACATGTGTGTACACTTTAGACCGTGAACTTGGCTGGAAAGCGCAGACAATGGGGGGGGGGGGGGGTGCGCTCCGCCACGCGTAGTTTTTCAGGATTTTTTTATTTTCAAATGTTGGGAATTCTGGTAAAGCCTATCCCATCTCAGAGTCTATGTTTTGCTTAAAGGTTGTAAAGTATGATTTTTCAAAAAAAAAAATCTTTGTCATATTTAAAATTTGCATCTTTTTTTGCTCCATAAATTTAATTTTGTTGAGATTTATCCATAAGGTTATATTGTGGGGGAATGTTAGGTCTCTTTAGAAAAACACTTGGAAATTTTGATGCTGATTTATGACATGCATGAGATGCTAAAGCTGGTTAACCAAAGACCTTTATTTAAAACAGGTGAGCACATTGTTTCCAGGCAATGCGCGCACTAAGATATTAGGTTAGCGTTTCTTCAATAGCCTACAGTCAGTAAAATAAATCAAAAGCAGTTGCTACGCTAATTAGCCGTTATAACATGTTCACTTCGTACTAAAGGAATCAGCTCTACAGCACACCCATTTATCCATTGAAATTAATGCTTTCATTTGCTTAGTCAACGATAATTTAGACCATAAATATATATATGGATGTTGACATAGGGCTGTTATCGTCATCGTAGCGCATCACATGCTCAAGTGCTGGCAGTGACGATTTGGTCAGAATTACATGCACCCATTCAGGTTGGAACACGAAGCTATGTCCTCGCTAGATGTAGTGGTCATTTTTATGTAATAACAGTCATCTTTATTCCATATATTATTAATGGTAATAATAATTATTATTATCAATATTTAAATTGATATGTATTATTATTCATCATTATGAATAACAATAAATAATAATAACGATAATTTTCAATACTTATATAAATATTTATTCTGAATAGCAATAAACAATAACAATAATTATTATTAATTGTTATTCATAAATATCTTTACCATAATTATTTTTGAACAAAAACTAGTGAGATTTTATTTTTAAAATAATAAGTAACTCAAAAGTTAGACTTTGTACATTATATGTAAGCGAAACAATTACTCTACTTAACATTATATTATGATTGAGATTGTTGGTGAGAACAAATTAAGCTTACATGGGGAAGTTTTTTAAATTAAACCAGAAACACAAAAGCTCAATGATATCTTCCCTCAAAACTATAAGAGAATTTCAAAATTTCTCGAAACAAACCTGGGGATGATGGACTAGATGTGGTAACCGGTAATGGTAAAGGTGGGCATGAACCACAAAATGATCAATTTTAAAATTGATACTGGAGCAGTGGTAACTGCGATTCCAAAGTTGTTTATGAGCATCTTGCACAAACACAGACCTACTAATCGTACCTTGAGGGGAGTGGGGAATAATAAGTTAGGATCAATAAATGAAAAATCAGTCATGGTTACACTCAACAATAAGGAGCTGAATGAAACATATGTAGTTGAAGGATTGATCAACCATCTATTAGAAAAACCAGCTATCGCAGGCCTAGGGATACCTAGGGTTTGTACAGGAAGTTAGGTCAAAGATAGACTGGGCCGCTAAGTATCCTAGGTTATTTAAAGGCTAGGGATTTTTCGGGTCCCAAGAAAAAATCTTTTTGTTGGACAATTGCCAATCGTTTGCCCAAATGACTCCTCGTAGGGTGGCAGCAGCAAGACATACCCAGCTGTTAAATGAACTAAAAAGAAGGATGATGCTTGGGGTTATATCCGAGATCAATCAACTCACTGACTGGTATGCTTCATGTGTAGTTGTTCTAAAAAAAAATCAGAAAATTAAGGTCTGCACTGACACACTAAATTGAATGATTGTAAAAAGAGTGCCAACCTTTACCAACAACGGAAGTATGCTGGGAAATGCCACACACCTCAGCATGAAGAATATAAACGCTTGACCACTTTTATCACACCTATTGGTAGGTACTGTTGCAACAAACTACCTTTGGGCATTAGCTCGGCACTGAGACATTTAAGAGGGAAATACAAAGAGTATTGGAGGAACTATCAGGTGTTGCTTGTCAAATGAACGACATATTGTTAATTGGTGACAAAAAACGGAACATGATGAGAAATTGAGAGCAGTGCTGCACCAATTGGAGCTTTCAGGTACGACCCTAAATGAAGAAAAATGTTAATTTAGTAAAAAAAAAGCATTAAGTTTATTGGCCATGTGGTAAATGACAGGGATAGACGCAGTTCCGACTAGAATAGAGCTATCATAAAGTTTGGCACTCCAGCTAACAAGCGAGAACTTCGGAAGTTTTTTGGTATGATCAACTATCTGGGTAAGTCCACCGAGCATTAACTGAGAGATTGTGGAAATTAAGGGAACTTTTGCGTAAACAGGAGTAGGCCTGGAATATGAAACATGACAATGGGTTTATTCGATTAAAGGAACTCATGTCAACGACTCTGACACTGATACCGTACAGAATTGAGGCACAGACCACACTTAGCACAGGTGCGTTATCTTACGGCCTAGGCGCAGTAGTGCTGCAGAAGACGAATGACTCAAACATCTGTAGGCCAGTAGCATACGCATCTAGAACTCTGACCGCAACTTAAAAAATGTAGGTTCAGATAGAAAAAGAGGCATTGACAATTTCCTGGGGATGCGAAAAGTTGGATTATTATTTCGCTGGAAGGTTAGCTGTAGAAACGGTAACAAATCTGTAGTGGCAGTGGGATCAAAAAAAAGTGCTAGGTCACCTATTAGGGTCCAAAGATTCAGACTTCGGATGATGGAATACAGATATAAAGTCATCCACACCACGAGAAAGAAATTGGTTTTGGCAGATGCTCTATCCTGAGCATCACTGACAAATGTTTCGAACAAATCTAAATTGTCAGAGTCAGTAGATTCTGAAATATTTACAGCATTTGTATAGGAGAAATCAATCTCACCAAAAAAACTACAGAAGATACAAAACCATTCGCTAAAAGAAATGGAAGTGATTCTGTTAAATAGGTATATCAGAGAAGGTTGGCCCCAATATGCAAATTTGCCAGAAGAAGTGAAGTCATACTTTACGTTCAAATATTTCCTCATGTGGGTCAATGGGACTATATACTACATTGACAGGTTATACGCTTCTATTACAGAGAAAAAAATGGCCTTGATGTCATTTGAGGGGGTCACCTTGGTCAAGGGAAATGCATCAAAACAGCGCAACAAGTGGTTTGGTGGCCAGGGCAGTGAAAATAGGACTTTTCAAATATCAAAAAGTACCAAAGTTTGCAGGCTCATAAGTCAGCAAACACACCTCATAACAAGGTAATCACAACATTATCTCATTTCTAGAGATCTCCTCTATACATGAGATTTCTCATTTTTTGATTGAAATAAAGAAATTATGAGAAAAATAAATTATTTTTTCTCATTATTATTGCGTGTAGTTAAATAAAAACAACCAATGTTTTGGAGCTAATTACTGTTGATCCATCAATAGTATTGTGGAAAACTTAATAAAATCTGAAAGTAGAATGGCTTAGCAGCAACTGGTAAGTAAAAAGCTGTTGACAAATATTAACAGTGACAAGATAAATTGTTGCTGAATATTGTTAATCCTGAAAAAACCTCTGTGGAAATACATGCTGGCTTAAAAATTTTTTTTTCTTATGTAAGAAATGAAATTGTCAGCTAAAACTTACAAGTTGGAAGAAAAGTCTCACAATATACGAAAATAACAACAAATGTTGTAAATACCGATCTGGAATGAAACTGGATGGTAGTGTAATAGCTGTCACGTAACCTCCGTTCTAATCACTGTTACGACAACCGTTCTTGATTTGACTATCATTGCTGCGGTTTTTGTAATTTTTGAAGGATCTCAAGCTAGTTGTTTAACTTATTAACTTTCCATATACATTATTTTTGAAAAAATGTGCACCAGTTGCAGTCCACGCACAGCATAAAAGTATCTCCGTTCCAATTGTTACGAACAGAAACGACCGATCAGCACTTAAAAAATTAATGTGGCCAAGTTCTTAATATCACTAAATTATACCACGCATATTAAAACTTATCGTTTGCAGTGCATAATTACTGTAGACAACTGATTATTATTATAATTATTAATTCTCATAAACTATTGCCACTACAGATAATTAATTTAATTATTATTATTATTACATTAATTATTTTTTCTTATCATTTATTTATTATTTTATCACCATGAATAAGGTCAAGTAGAAATGGCATTACTAAGTAAATTATTAAATTAAAGTATCATAAGTATGTTTTCTTTAATAACTGCTTGCTATAGATATAATCTATAATAGATGATAAGTATTATACAGATCATATCTATAGCAATTATTATTAAAATAGTAATAGTAATAAATAGTAATAATAATGAATTATTATGAGTACATAAGTAATTTTTTCCTCTTTCGTTGGTCACAATAATTATGATAAATTTTGTGATAGAATTTACTAAGTAAGTGCCAGTGATCAGATGCTCCAGAAGTTACCCTACCTTGAAATGGATGCTTAGCAACGAGAGACAGCCTCAGTACCCACGATGATGGAGACTCAGATGACTCGAGAGGACCTCGTACTAGGAATTGTTCCGGTGACACCACTAACTATCATTATTGCATGGCTCATAATGCGAGCGTTTATTAATTATATATGTCTATGACCTAGCGCTTCAGAGTGTACAATTGTTTGCACTTATTTCTTGTCAGTTTTCATGTTTGAATTAGCCAATAATATTGTTGTATTTTATCCTATCATATGCTTTTATTTCAACTGTACTTATTTGCATTTATTGTCTGTATATGCTGGGGCAAATCGCATACTGCTTCAGAGCTCTGGAGTAGTCGTGTAAGAGTTGAACTGTGTAACGTGATGTAACGTTGTGTTCCTCGCAGTCATTTACTGGAGTGTATTGTAAGTCGGTTGTCAAACGTACCAGGACTGTTATTTAACGCTTCGAAACATCTCTCACCACTATTGTAAGTTTTGTCTCTTTCTCGATAATGAATATTATTATTATAATCTGAAACTACTCCTTTGCTGAACAACTCGTGAAGTAGAATAAAGCTTGTGAATCACAATATCCTTGATAGTAACTGAATGCTTAGATATTGTCCAAGTCTACTACATTTGAGTGCCGAAGAAGTTAACCATGTTAAGCCTAAGTAAGAAAGTCTGTCAACTGTTGCTGTAATTATGCACGTGGCTGTTAAGCTAAACTGATAGACCAAGGGATCTCCCTATAACGTGTATTTGATCCCCGTATTGTTAGTGTAATTATCCCGTGCTTTGAGGGATCGACTAAGTAATTAATTAAATACCGGTTGTCGGCAGAGCTATACTGCGTTCAGTAGAAGCCACAACACGGGTCAGATTAGTGCCTGAGGCTACCGGTACGCTACCAACTTACCAAAAGCCATCAGTAGGTTACCCCAGCTATAGTAAACAGTGGTCCGGTGAAGGTCGTTCACACTAGTGCACGTAAAACCTTCACAATATGACATAATACTATTATAACATTAATACGTCTTATTATTATTATTGTCCATCTGGAACAACTGTTATTATCCCAGTGTAAACTAGTTTTTACTTATAATAATACTGCCTTGTAAACAAATAATAATTGGTTTTGTCAAGTTCTTTCACCTGCTATTATTATATTACTCATATTATTTATCTATTTATGCGTGATTTTATCATGAGATTCTGGTAACGTAATTTGTCAGGCTTTCTTTCATGCTGAGATATTTAAAACTTCCTCAATATTTACTTAGATTCAACAATGCCTAAAGTCGTCCATAAATCGTTATCGATTTCAAATTCTGAGCACTGTAAACGATATAGGGAAGCAAAAAAGGAGATGTAGAAAAGGAGAAAGACCACGAAAGGTCTTGTCAAAGACGACAAAACTATAGGCCAGAAAAATAGATGAGAGCTAATGAGAATGCCAGGCGACGCATGCAGAGAATGGGAGAGCGAAGAAAAGGAAACAAAGCAGTTGTCAAAATTAAATGTTCTGAACAGGTTGCAACTGACAAGAGAGAACAAAAAAGATTAAAACAACAAGAATACAGAGACAATATGAATGCAACATAAAGACGATGGGTAAGAGCTAAGGACCGTTTGCGCAAGAGGAAGGCTCAGGCATTAGAAGAACAGCGCAAACAAGAAAAGGCTGAGCAGGCTCAGCAAACCAGAATCTGTCGAAGAGAACGAAGAAATCTTTGAACTGATCCATTATCATACATTGATAATGCGGATGAGATGATTGAGAAGGCAACCCCTAAAAAAGAAAAGCTTTTAGTTAGCAGGGTTCTATTTCAACAACAAAAAAAAGAAATTCTTTCAACAGTCAAGGATGTTTCTTCTCAGAAAGCAGAGAAGAAAACTATCATCAGAGCAATTCAAAAATGAAGTGGCCGATTGAGAAAGTCTTTAGCGAGAGTCTCTGGGGTAAATAACTCTGCTTTGCATTATAAAAAAAGGGTATCAAAATCGCAAAGTGAATGAAATCACGCAGGCTTCAGTTGCTGCTTTCTATAAAAGCATGGAAGTTAGCACTGAAATGCCAAACAAAAGGAAAAATGGAAAGATCTCTGCGTCGGTTTTTATTATGCAACAAAGCTTAGTTCAAACATATCGTGATTATAAAGCTTTTAATCCTCAAGCACGCATTGGAATCATCACATTCTCTTAACTACGACCTTCAAACGTGACAGTTTCAAGGGCTATGAAATGGCTTCAATGCACTTGTGACACCTGCACAAACACGGAAGCTCTGTTAAAAACTATCAGAATCGATCTCGAAAAATGCAGCATGGAAGTACCCAAGTGTTTTTTCAGCTCATAAACTTGCTGAGTTTACTATATGCAGTATGTATGCCTACCACAAAAATCTTTTGACCCGAAACTGTGCAAGTTGTGAAACAGATAAGGTGGAAAACCTACTTTACCTCTGGGCATCCGACAATGACTGCGCCTTGATTCATTGCGGCCAATGGGAGAAAAGTGTTTCCATGATTAATGGAAAAGAAGCACGAAGGCTCAAGCCTGTTTTACCAGACATGATGCTTTGAATTACTTGCTTGAAAAATTGGCTCTCTATGGGAAACATTGCTTCATTGGTCGTTGGCAACAGCGTGCATACAAAGAAGCCATATATACCATTGATGATGACGAAGTAGTTGCTGTGGCTGACTTTTCTGAAAACTACGCATGTCAGAGACAAGAAGAAGCGCAAAGTGCTTACTACACTAGAAATCAGGAAACTATTCACTCTGTAGTCCTAAACTACAAAGATGATGGCAAAGTTATTCGAGATAGTTTAATATTTATCTCTGATGATCTCAAGCATGACTCTGCAGCTGTATCAGTATTCTTAAAAGGAACACTAACCCACCATTTTATCTTCAAGCCAAACATATCTCGTCTTAACGTCTTCTCAGATGGAGTAGCAGTGCAGTATAAGTCTAAGCGGCCTATACAAAACATTGCTAGACGCTTTGACAACCCAGCCATTGAAGCAACATGGAAATCTTTTGGGAGTAACCATGGAAAAGGTCCTAGTGATGGGGGGACTGGAGTTGTGAAGACAAAGATTTCAAGCCTGGTTATCACTGGAGATTGTGTGATAGATGATCCGAAAGCATTCTACAAAGCAGCTGCAGATAACCTCACAGTCTTGGACGGTGTCTTCAAAAGACATGTTAACTTTATTACTGCAGACAAAATTCAATGGGAGCGAGTGGAAATTGAAGATGGAAATGTGTCAGCTGTAAAAGGGATTCGAGCTTGGCAACAAATTCATACCTACCGTATTGGTGGTATCCATGTTCTTCCTGTGTCCTGCTATTGTACTGGTTGCCGCTCTAAATAGAGATGTGACAGAGGGATCCTAAAGCCAACATGAAGAAAGTAATATGAGGAGGTATGTGCAGGGTGATGAAGGCAGCTCTTCCAGTATTGAATGTTTGCAATATTTTGCATTGCTATTTCAGGTTAAATTGTTGACTGAAGCATGGCTGACTTAAATCTATGTTTTCCAGCAATAGTACCCGCTATCATATTATGGTTTTGTGTGGCACTGCTTACTCTTCCCGAGCTTGAGACATAACGTTGATAAATAGCAAATTAGTTCTCAGGTTATAATCCCCCAGCAGTGCACTTCGATTCATATTTCAACATTCGTTTATCAATTCAGAAACTGAGATTGATGATGTGGACTGGGACCAGTTTCTTGCCTGAATCCAAATAATGAGGTAGGAACAGTACACATTACAACATTGTGACTGCATATTAATTGTAACAATTACACATATATTGTAAAGTATGCGATGTTACACTTCTCCGTGTAATTTTTATCTACTAGCTTATTGTTTTAGACAGAGATCTGTTAAAAGAAGAGCCAAGATATGTCATTTATTTTATCATTTCTTTATGAATACCTCTAATTAACAATAAATATTCTCAATTCTGCTTCATTATCTACAACATTGTATATTTTCCTCAGTTGAGACAAGTTTTTACCAACGATCTAATGCACATGTGACCTGTCATAGATGAGTTATAGATCTAACTGCATTTAGATAAACACTGAACAGCTAATGAAACCACACGAAAAAGTGTATGAATTATGAAAACCTCTGGTGTTGAAATGCAACAGGAAAAGAAATAAACTTTTTCGTTTCAAAAATTGGTTACCACCAATCAATGTGCAATGCAGATGAGAGTAGTTATAAAACTGGTGATGGTACAAGCAATATTTTTTTCATGTGACTATTGAGCATCCTACACCATCATAGTCTAAAGTAGGGGCGTAGGTTCCCCAAAATTTGACTCACTACTATTTCTGGGTGGGAGGGGGTGCAGGAGAGAGGTGGGGTGCAGGGAACCCCTCCCCTGCATATGCCCCGCGCTAGCGGAAAACTTTGAAAATACTGTGGCTCAGATGCATGGAAATGGCGATTCAGGTGCACAAATACAGTACATGCAAAACACCTTCAGACTAGCACTAAATTGCTTAGCACCACAAGCAAAAGTAGACATATCACTTGAATAAATTGGTCTTTATATGCATTTGTGTTAATGAATACTTATAAATAACAACATTGCAATCAACAACTAGTATTGATTTGGAAAGCAGTAACGTGAACATTTAGTTTAGAAGTCAGTATTAGCAGTGATGAAAGCTAGTGACACTAACTATTATTATGCAAGTCCGATAAACTTGAATTTCATACAATTATTATCATCATCACAAGATAACCATCATATACATGAATTTATAAAATAATCTATCATAACAGATTAATAATATAAATAATAATAATCAACGATGATAATAAACTGATAGCAGTAGTAAATAAATAGTAAATAGATAGTGAACAAAGCATCAATATTATTATTATCAGTAACAATTCATAAAAAAGTGTGATTATTATGATAATAACAATAACAAAAAGTATGATCAATAATAAGGTCATAACAATAATGTTATTATTTTATTAAATATTCATTAGTTGACGATAATACATAAAAAAAATTATACCATAATAAATAAAAATAGTAGTAGTGATAAAAAGGAAATAAAAAATTATTAATAATATTATAATAATGATATTAAATATGGATGCATTATTATTATTTGTTTCATAATAATAATATTATTATAAAACGAACACTTATTTATTCATGCGTTTAATAAATATATCAAATATATAATATAATCTTATTTATATATATTATTTATAAGATCTAATTATTATAATAAAAATCATAACAACAATAATTATAAATTATTATATAATATTATATATTATTAATAATAAAAATAAAAACAACACATTATTATTTATTATCACCATTTATTATTTATCAATTAAATTTATCATTATTTTATCTGTATATATTATTATTGTTGTTAGTTATCATTATTAATTATTACTATAAAATAAATAATAATCATACTGATGATGATGGTGAATAATTATTATGTTCATAATAATAATTATTATTATTAATTATGGTAGGGATGATCATGATGATGATGATTGATGGCAATCTTAAAAAATAATTAGTCAGTCGTCCTTACTCTGTTAGATCTTTCAAATTTTAATAATAGAAGTTCGAGATTTCAATCCTTATTCCTAAAATCAATCAGCATCTCTCTATAAAGCATTATTTATCTAGCCAAGAAGATGTTGGCCTACCCTTAGCATCAGTCTTCTGCTCGAACAACATTGCACACAAAGCTGCTGGCTCACAGGATAATGCAAAAGAGGAATTAGTCTTTTTAATTTGAAAGTAGTAGACTGAGGTTAAATTACAGTGCAATTCCTCAAAGATATAGGACACTTTTAAACTACTAGGACTTCTTTGGCACATGAGGCAAAACTGCAGCTTTTCTTACATCAAAGACTTACAACTAATAATAAGGTGACAATCATATAAAAGATAATCAGTTGTATTTATCAATTGACTTTTACTATTGCCACAGAAAGATAATCAATTCAAATTTGTTTCTATGATACTGACGCACGACTTTTCACTGTTGAACCACGACTGAAATTTGACTTACGAGGAATCGTCAGTCGGACCCGGTAATATACGCCCCTGGTCTAAAGTTTATATAGTTCTGTACACAGATGCAGCTTTCGCGGGCATAATTACTGATTTCGATGAAATAAAATTTTGGGTATCACGAATTTTTAAGTCAAACAGACAATATGTGTACAGTCAGCCTGTTTTTTTTATTCCCGAACTACTTTTCTGGTGACTTCAGTGAGATGTCTTTCGATTTTCATGGCTGTTGATTTTGCATTTATGTAAAAAATACCTGTTTTATTCTCAGTTCCGTAAAATTGTTACACCGATCCAAAATGTCCAAAAAATTTTTAACTATTTTATGAATGGCGACCCGTATACAACTTTTTGGAATATTGTGCGTCTACATATAAAGATACATGCAAAAAGATTTGAAGTGGAAATGAACAATTTTTTTTTGAAATTTTTTAAGCCAAAGGGTCCTACCTTGAGTAAACAGACTCATATCCAAGGACATCTGGAAAACAGTCAGAAAATGTGGGGTCTGCACTGAGCATCACCAGGTATATAAAAAAACATTCATGCAAACTCCCCTTTCTGGAGAGCGCATGAGGGCGACTTGGTAACGACTCGTTCGAAAAGAATAAAATAAAAAGTTCATGGTAGTTGTCACTGACTACAATAAATTCATCACATTACAAGAACTGTCGGGTAACTCTTGTGCATCCACTGTAGTAAAGAAACTAGACATTTTTTTTTCTCCTATGCATACCCAATACAATAGTAACAGACAATGCATCCCAGTTTATTTCTTAGAACTTCAGCCAGTGCATTAATAAATGGAACACCACTCACATAACAAGTTCCACCAGATAACCCTAGAGTAATGGTGAGGCAGCAATAGTTGTCCAAATGGTAAAAAATTTGATGAGAGAAAACTTCTATTATGAGGCGGCATTGTGTTCATATCGAGATACTCTGGTAGTTGGAGGGTACTAGCCAGCACATATTGTTGTTCGGCCGATCATTAAATTCCATGATTATGTGCAAGGAAGTCTGGGTCGACTTGAGACATCTGAGACACACTGATAGGCATAGGGTACAAGAAAGACAGCCAATACTTATCAACCAAGCAGTAAGAGCGAATGACCCAGGGAAAAGGTCACAGGAAGTTAGGATGATAACCAGAAGTTGTAGGGAAGCTGTGGTAATGTCAGAGAACCAAAAAATTTTCCGAGGAGAAATAGAGCATTGTTGTCTCACAGAGAGGAACAGTAAAACAAATAACTTGACTATAGATAGACCCATTAGCGACAACTAAACTAGGCACAATGCCAGGATTAGAAAAAAATTAATGGCTCACCGCAAGGTAAATTAACAGGTTTGATAGATCCTAATAGTCCTAGTTAAGGAGCCGAAAATAGCGATCAGGCAATGAGATTTCGAGTAGGCAACGCTGCCTGCATCAAATTTTTGTTGTTGGTCGGCGACAGTTTTTTTCTTCTGGTAGCTTGGAGGTACAGGCTTACAAGTTTGATTGAAGTCAAAAAGTGGTTTGAATTAACCAAACACAATAACTAATGGGTAATCAACTTTGACAAATGGCATAACACTTTCTATTTTTTCTGATAAGATGATTGATATAGACCTTGAACACTTCTGATTTTGAAACTACCATTTTTGAGGTTTCCTTTTATGATTTTGCAATAGAACATCATTAAGTGTTTAGTACAGTGGTTCCCAAGCTAGGGGAAATTCTCCCCCAGGGAGGAAGTTTAGATTTTTAGGGAGGAATTACCTAGTCCCTAATCTTATTGTCATATGCATGACATGCTAACAACCGTTTCTCAGTTCATGCACTTCAAGTTAAGTCAGCAGTTCAGTGTGTGCAACGCAGAGTTGATACTTTATTAACTTTGCTCAGGTAAACTTATAAAAAAAAATTCTAGTTTATAGCAGTCTAGCCTACATAAAGTGGATGGTTTGCTGTATTTTATATAACTGTAGCTTATATATAGCCTTCATATTCTTATATGATATTCCTAATCTGAAAATATACCAAAAACATCTCACATATGTGCAAAACCACCAAACAGGCAGGTTGTATTGGCATTTATTCCATTTCTCACAATAATATCTTTGTAAATCTGGTTTTTCTACATTAGTGCAGCTCAAAACCAAACACCGTAATAACCTGGTAGTCCATAACAACGTAAGATGTGCACTCTCTACTCACTCCATCTCAATCTCGCTGACTCAAATGGCAATCATAAACTTTGATACATATTTATATACGTAATATATTAATTTCGTTAATTATCATAATAAAATATTTTGTTCTTGCACTTATCTCAGTTTTGCAGGTATATGAGGGTGTAAGAGCAGGCAAAGGGGGGGGGGGGGGATGTCCCATTGCAGTGTCATGAAATGGGGAATAGTTCAAAAAAGTTTAGGAATCATTAGTTCAGTATAACTGTTGTGCAGGCTGTATATATATATATATATAGCCTGCACAACAGTTATACTATACACTTGAGATCTATATCAACCAACTTTTATCAGAGTATGACTGCGAAGGATATTAAAAGTATACAGGGATGCATAGAAAATAAAAACAATTAAATAATTGCTATTATTGATATCCAAAGGATGGAAAAATCCCAGCAGTGTATTTTTTGTCGAAAAATCGAAAAAGTTGCTTGGCATAATCGAAAAAATCGAAACAGCATTTTGTGAATCGTTGCAGGCCTACTTTTTATACATATCAGTATCCTCTATCCATACATTTATAGACTTGCTATTAACGTCATACCACCATTGTTCACATCTCTATGTCATGTCATTATGCATTTAATTTTATTTTAAAATTCACCTGAAGAGTGCAAACATCCATCTATTGCACAAAACTAATTAGTAGTGACAAATTATTTGGTACTTAATAAAGTTCGCTTTCACAATTAAAAAATTGAACATTTTAGCTCTGGATATATTCATCGAGCACTTTTGTTGACTGATGCACTTGCTAGTGTGTATATATATATATGCTTGATGCAATTATTTGTGTCATTGCGAGGATTGTGACCCTTGCTAACCTCTGTACTGCGCTGATGAGGCAACAAATGCCGAAACAGCCGCTGTCCGCAGCTTGAGCCTGTATATCAATAATTGTAACGTTTTTTTCTCCCAGACACGTGATACATGAATAAGTATACAAAAGGATGCTCAATTAGAAACTATTTCCATTAGTTTGGCCTTGGTTATACTTGCAATTTTATTGCTAATCGAGCACTTTCGATAATAAATCATAATCTGACAGGGTCTAGCCAGAAACTGTCTAATGCACATTTGTTAAAAAATCTAATGATTAACAAATAGGTAAGCTTGGCAGATGATTTTTGCTACCAGGAAAGCTCAACACTAGCCAAGTTAGCAGGAACATTAACTTTTTATAAGTCTATATGGTCAGATTTTGGCCCTGATGCACACCTATGAACTATCAAAAAATTTATAACCATGAGGGTGTAACACAACTATTAGTTTTCAACCAAGTGTGGCAAGTTTCAGCACCACTGCATATGTAGTATTCTGATCATTTTTCGACGCATGACTTAAAATCAATGTAAAATCGAACCAGAAAACTACATGGCTATTTCAAGACTACTCGATGATAAGCTGTTTATAGATAGGTTATAAATTATATCCATCACAACATATTTTAGATATAGGTTGAATACATAGAAGATTAGTATATTTTGTTTCACTAATTTCTAAATTCTGTTTTGATTTAGCTGGCTGCTCGTTTTATTTTGGCTCACGCCATCAACAATAAGCAGCATCAAGGAATAGCCTTTAAAGACCATCACCTTGATAATAAATAAGTAATCAAGGTTATGCTGATTCGATGATGAAAAATATTTATATTTCAGTAAATAGCGTGTACAAAACTCATGCGAGCGTAACGTGTATTAAGACAAAATGATTTATATGAAAAATTTGTCACGCACGGGTTTTCCAATTTTCGAAATATTCCTGCGTGGCTAATATATTAATAACTTGGGGCCAGAATATGCTAGAAACAAAATTTAAAAAGGCATCAAATGGACACCATTTACCGCACAGGCTTCGGGAATCATTGCACTGCCTACATAGCTGTGGACTTCGAAAATAACGGGTTGAAAATACATTGTAAATTTCCAATTTCGTTATGAGCCCTTCAGATTTAAGTATATGTCATTCAAATTCTCTGTCATTTTACCGACCCAGTGGTATACCATTTATCATAGAGCAATCACGTTATGTAGACAAAAAATAGTTTACTGGAGAGTCATATTTAAATAAATAAAAACTTCTATACTGCACCATTAGCTACTTTCCGTTTAGCATGGTCATGCGCCACTGATTTCGCATCACTGCAACAATACTATTGTCAGCAATGCTTGATACTGTGACCACGAAACATTGTTTTTTTAAGCAAAGGTACTTTTTATCAATTATTTTTCTGATACAACCACTGGTGTGACACAAATAATTTTTGCACTGTTGGAGGATGGACAACAAATTTTTCTAAAAGCTGATGCTCTATTTGAGAAAAAATTGTCAAAATAAACATTGCACTTGTGGAATGACTACAGTAAATACATTTATTTACAGAACAAAACCCATTGTTTGTCTTACACAGCGGAATAATATTGTACAGTACTTCCCAACTACCCTTACGTTGTTACTACAATTTCACAAAAATATCTGATTTATGTGTAATAACTCTTACTGCCCCTATACTCTCTTAAGCAGCCAGTATCTCAGTTAATGTAAACTACACATGCGTGTCAAAAAATATCATACATTAATACCATTCACGATTGGAATAAATTGCCGTGAATAAATAACTCAATCCCGGTTTATTTAAGGTATACTCGTTATTTCCTCGTTACGAATTGTAGCCGGCGAATCTCAATATATTGACTGTTGCCGGTAAGCGATCAATTGACGGGGAAAATCCCAGTAATAACGATCTGCAGTCGATGAGCCTTGATAGATTGACCATTATCGCTAGGCGGACAACTGGCGAGAAAACCCGGTAACAACGATCATATAATTAAATTTAATATGACCATTATAAATAATCGACAACACCCGTATGATAAGAGAGTTATTGTTCGAGTTGATTATCTCTATGAATGTTGCCGGTGGCAACCTCAGTAGCTATACTAGAACGTCGAAAGTAATAATGCCACTGTAACCCAACACCAAAGAGCAAGTTTTCCAGGTTGATAACCGTTATGCCTCGAACGAACTCAAAATAAAAATAATATTGTTGTTGTTAGCCAAGGGAGGCACTCCTTTTACTTTACATTCCTTAGTGTTCAATGTCTTCAAAGGCTTTGTGTTTAACTCTTCGACAAAATTGGCAAGTAATCTATCATCGATCGTTGTAGAACATAATATAGCTAGTGCAGAACTAATGCGAGCGAAGCGTATATAAGACAAAAGGATTTATATGTAAATTCGTCCCCCACGGTTTTTAATTTTTGAAATATTTCTGCGTGGCTAATTTTTTAATAACTTGGGGCCAGAAAATTCTAGAAACAAAATTTAAAAAGGTATCACATGGACACAATAAACCGCACAGGTTTAGCCAATAATTGCATGGTCTTCATAGCTGTGGACCTCAAAAATAACGGGTGGAAAATGCTTCATAAACCTGCAATTTCCTATTGCGCCATGGGCCACTAAGACTTGAGTATGTCATTCAGATTCTCTGTTATTTTACCGACCTATTGGTATACCATTTATCATCGAGCAATCACGTGATGTAGACAACAATTTATTTACTGGAGAGTCACATTCAAATAATTAAAAAAAATTATATAACGTACCATTAGCTAATTAGCGTGACGGATGGTCATGTGTCACTGACTTTGCATCACCGCAACAATACCATTGTCATAAATGCTTAATTACCGGGACCACAAACCATTGTTTTTTTAAGCAAAAGTACTTTTTCTCAATTACTTTTCTGAGACAACCACTGGTGACACAAATAATTTTTTCACCATTGGAAGGACAACATATTTTTGTAAATGCTGATGCTCTATTTGAGAAAAAATTGTCAAAATAAAAATTGCACTTGTGCTAGCTACATAATAATAATAATGTATTAATTATTATTAATAAATTTAATAATAATATTATATATATATATATATTTTATTACTACAAGGTCACAGTGTGTCTGTGAGTCACAGGCATTACTACATTACAGCAACCACAGCCTGCTGTTTATTTTCCACAGGCTGTGATCATACACATTCTTAACACTGTTAGGTAAGCGAGGCACTTCTCTTATTTTATTCCCCGCACTACTGTTGTGACTATAATACACGGGACTCCAGGAGGAAGAATCATGATGATGATGATGTGTCAAAAGATGCCGTCAGGCTGGCTTCGGCCTAGTTATTCCATATAGATGGATACAATGTATCCAGACTGTCCTTAAATGGCTAGCCCTGGTTCCAAACCCCGGGGAGAAAGTACCCAAACCCTGGTAACAAATGGGAAAAAATGATGAGGCACGCCCCTTGCCCCCATTATTATTATTAATATTATTTTATTACACTGTGTGTTGTGTATTAATCGTACAGGGTTCACTGTGACTCGTAGCAAGGAGCCCTTAGTAAGGGGGGGGCTCTAATGGAGATGATATTATAGAAAAAAATAATATAATAATAGTAATGTAATAGATAGACACTAACTACTACAAACATGCTTCATTCAAAACACCCCGGGAAAGGGTGCCTGTTAGAGGAAGCGGCATTAATTAAAACCGTCCAAAACCCTTCTCGTCTTTTTGTTTCGATTTATAACCGGGGCGGAGAGTCAATGCTTTGTAACCATGGATGAAATATTTCATCCATGTTTGTAACCGAGAGAAATGAAAGTAGGTTAGTACAAATAATTTTGATGGGCGCACCATCTGTATTGTTTTTTAGGCAAACATCTGACACCCGTGTAGTTAACAACACTTCCTCTCACGTAATTTCATAGACTTTGAATTGAAATAATTATTATAATAATAATAATAATTATTGTAATAATAATGTAGTAGATCAAATTATTATTACTAACAGTTTTATTTAATAACTTTTCGTAGACCACCACAATCAAAAATAAGAAATATCCAAAGAGAAATGAGAGAAAATTTTACATAATAATAATACTCACACATTACATTGATTCAATTATAATAATAATAATAATAATAATTATTATTTATTATTAATTATAATTATTTATTATTAGTCTTATTATTACTGATGATGACTGTTGTTGCTTCTTTTTTGTACAATAAATAATAATAATTATAAAGATAAACAACAATATATATGGTGGCTCAGAACGTTTTGTGTTTTGCATTTTAAAACGTCTAAACGCTTTCCAAACTGTATGAATGATTTTGAAATAGTCTGAACTTTAGGCTGTTAAATCACTCACTATGTATACGATAGAAGCTCCAGCACAACCACCACACACTGTGGTCACTCCAAAAAGTGTCTTCCTAGCTTTCTGATCCCTTCAGCTATTTACAATCCTTTAGCTATATCCTTAACCTTCACTAATCCAATAACTACATAATGCACGATTATAACATGCCCTTTTTTTCCAACTAGCAATATACACAGGACACAAGATCAACAGTTACAGCTAGCTTCAGAGGTGAAACATCCACATAAGCAGCATACTTCAAACTATGCACTTTGGTTAGGGGTAGAGACAGTATCCACACCGACAAGGTGTAAAGTTAGGTAGAACAGATACATACCTCACCTGTGTCAAACCTCCCACTGGCCATTCACCACAAAGACTCAATCTCACCAGGATCGCTACCGTCCGTATCGCCACAACGGTCAAACCAATCTCGCACCACACCCGAGGGTCTTCCACCATCGTCATTTGGGTCTGGTTCCGGACCACACAATTGGCCTTCACCTCCACCTGGCTTTGGATCTGAGTCACACAGTTGACTCTCACCTCCACCTCCATTTGGCTTTGGTTCCGGACCACACAATTGGCCTTCACCTCCACCTGGCTTTGGATCTGAGTAACACAATTGACTCTCACCTCCACCTCCATTTGGCTTTGGTTCCGGACCACACAATTGGCCTTCACCTCCACCTGGCTTCGGATCCGAGTCACACAATTGACTCTCACCTCCACCTATCACAGTCTCATCTGGTTTTGGTTCCGGACCACACAGTTGGCCTTCACCTCCACCTGGCTTTGGATCTGAGTCACACAATTGACTCTCACCTCCACCTATCACAGTCTCACCTAAGTGAGTAGCACTATCTCCCTCACTGGAGTGAGTATCGCAATCCATGTTCTCACCGGAGTGAGGCCTCTGAACAGCCTGGGAGGCGAGCTGTTGCCGGGTCACAAGTGACTGCTCAGCAACTACCTCCTGGCTTTCCTCCGCAGGAGCCGAAGCTTCCGCAGGCCTAACAGACGAGTCCCTCTGGGCTGAGACCGGCTCCTCAGAGTGGGTAGGTCTGTTAGGGGCTTCAAGGGTGCCGTGAGCTCTGCTAGCTCTGACACCACTTGCAGCTTGGGCCACAGGAGCAAACCTTACATGACCTATGTGAACCTCACTCATTTCACTAGCACAACTCTCTTCACTACTGCAGCTACTACCTCGATGACTATACCTATCAGTATGTTTATACCTTTTATAACGGCAGTCCTGGGAAGTATGACCAATACCATCACAAATCCAGCAGTGTACAGCTGGGCAAAACCTAATTTGGTGATCATCTCTGCCACAGCAAAAACACGCTTTAGTATCATGGAAAGCCAAATAACCTCTGCACTTACTCCCATCATTTCTTCTATTACTTTCAACCCTACTCTCACTAGAGTCTTTTCTGCGCCACGCAGGCATGAACCTTTCATTGTTAGAATGCCTAGTGGACCTAGCAGACCCATAATCATCACAGCTGTGGCCAGCTTCACCTTTCATCTTTCCTACATATTTCTCAGCGTATCTACAATATTTCGCAGCAGATTGACCATTGCAAATGCTACGTACCTTCAAACTACTGTAACACTCACCACCATGCATGTTCTCTTTCATATCAGATACCTGGGCGGAGTTTAGCTGCTTTGCCTTACCCCGCTCCATGGCGTTCTCTGAATCTCGAGCCAATTTTCTTGCCCTTAGATTGTCAGTCAGCCCTTTCCAGTTCAAATGGCCCTGTTGCATCAGCTGAATACGCAGTGAAGATTCTCTCAAACCATTCACAGCTATAGCTAATGCAAACTCCAGCCTAACATTATCATCATTCCCAAAACTTAAGGACCTACTAAGTTTTTCAACACGTAGCAGATAATCAATTTCATTCTCCCCCACAGCCTGATTAGCAGTGACAAACTTGAATGTTTTCACATAAACTGTTTCCTCGAAACCATAAACATTTTTCAAATGAGCCATTGCTTGTTCATAACTACTTGCCTCACTTCTCATATCAAATCCAAAAGACTCTAGGACATCTCTACCTCGTTGACCAATGGCATGCAATAAAGCCAACAATTTCATTCTCCCCTTGAAAACATCTTGTTTTCTCCGATTTACTGTTTCCTTCCCTAGCTTAAAGGTAACCATTTCCACACTAAGCTCAAATTCATCTAACCATGCCTTCCATGAACCATAAGTGTCATCAGGATTGATAACTAACTTAGGAAAATCATTAAAATCAAATCCCAAGGCCATATTTCACTAACCTGAAGTGTTTGGCAACACTGACCTCAAAAACTGGTAGAGTAGATGCCAACTTCTTCACAAATCTTATTGACTGAATCTTTCAACAACAACAGTTGTAATGCACCACCACAAACAAATAACAAACACTCACCTTCACCACCACCAACTGGCACCAGTCCTATAACAACGGCGTTAATAAATCCACACCGACCTTCACTATCACCACAAACCCTTCAATACTCCTTTCACAAGATGATGAACACAATAGTATTAGACAACAATCCTCCTCCCTTTCGCCTACGACGCCATGTTAAATCACTCACTATGTATACGATAGAAGCTCCAGCACAACCACCACACACTGTGGTCACTCCAAAAAGTGTCTTCCTAGCTTTCTGATCCCTTCAGCTATTTACAATCCTTTAGCTATATCCTTAACCTTCACTAATCCAATAACTACATAATGCACGATTATAACAAGGCAAAACTTCTGAACGCTTTGTGAAATCGTTCGTTGGCCTTGAAAATCCGAGCCGATTTGCTGGTTCGCTCTATTGATCATAGATCTACAGTCCATTTATGATTGATAATGTTTTTCCTAAACACCGAACAGTTGAATTTTCGTTAAATAAATGTTTTTTTATTTATTAAATATTATTTGTTCCAAATTAATTTAAATAATTGTTATAGTGGGGAATGTACCCTTATAACAGTCGCAGGATCAAATAGTCTATGGACGTCTTACAGCGCAAAACAATGAAGTAATGGTAACAATATGGCCAAATAATAATATAAAGGGGGAAAGTGTGAGTTACTAATGGTGTGTATTTGACTCTGATGTTCAAGAATGTATAATAGATAGTGTGCTTATACAAAGACTACAACAGATTATAAAATAAATATAATATAAAGTCTTACAACACCTGACCTCGGTCGCAACCGGCTCAGTCCAAATCGTCACACGTCTGTGGAGATCCTAGGTTGTGGAAAGAGGATGACTGTCGGCCAAGCCTCTGTATTTATACTAGTGTAGATACCTTGTTTGCTGACGTAGTTGGGTTCCGTTTAAGGGCAGCCTGAGATCCTACAGTTGATACATTAGCCGTATATGTGTACGTAGCTGTTTCTTGTATTTTGTAAGTCCTCTGCAGATAAGTTGATGGCCTGATCTGGTACCAGCATATGTGGGGAAGTTCCACTCAGGATGCCTGCATATTTGCTATTGAGTTCGCCTCAAACCTAACCTCAATTTACGTCAGTGCCAGTGCTTTGTGGCTTGTTGAGTTCCATGAATTCTGTGTGTCATGCTTTGGAATAACATGTTGTTGTACGGTGAACTGGTTTCTTCTGAATACGATATAACATAATAAATACAACCTAATTATTATAAATGTAAAAAGTAAATTTAGAGATTATATTCAACGACAGTTTGATACATTTAATTAATTTGCTCTATGTCTTTTGATCTACGTCTATCTATGATGTTGATAAAGTTGTATAGGGGCTATAAAGCTGCGTTTACACTATGCGTCTCTGACTCCGATTCCTTTGAAGTTTGCCGCCTGCGACTTGGCGCATGTTCCTGTGGACAACTTCCTGTGGAGTTGCAGGGTTGTCGGAGTCGGAGACGCAGCAACCCAGCAGTGTTGGGTTTGAGCGACAGGTTGCAGCTTTTTCATAGCCACGTGACACAGCTTAACCAATTGAGTTGCTCTATATAGTGGCTCCAATATTTGGTTTCTTTTGGCCTAAATATAATGTAAACAATGATTGTTGTAAGATCGTAAGGTTGTTATTAAATAATTAATTATTATCAGCATTGTTGACATGTGTGTTTATTATTTTTCTTATCGAAAGAATCAAACTACATATGTTCAACAATAATAGAAAATTCATATTTGGAGTAGCTATCATTATTATTTTGGATGCAAACATAAAAATAACGTTAGATTTTGTTCAAATTATCATTTAATTTTGGTAAGTGGTATTGTTATTTAAATATAAGTAAAGATCTCATTTTATAGGTAAATAAAAAATCCACAAGATGCATAGAGAACTACTGCCTGGTAGAAAACTGGTAATAATTAAATTACAACTCATCAATCCAACTGCTTGAGCGCAGGAACGCAATAAATTCTTTAAGAAGATGGTTGGGCAACTCCGAAGTCCCGGAAATCAAAAAATTAGGGTGTCGCAGTAGTGTAAATGCAACATGCGTCTGCGCCTCCGACAATCACTGGTGTCGGAGTCGGAGACGCATAGTGTAAACGCAGCATAAATGAAATGATAACGATACCTTTGAATACCTTTGACGACATAGAACACTCAGGAACCTAAGAGTTAAAGGAGTGCCTCATTTTATTTAACAGTGTGCTAAAAGTTTACAGGGGTTACGGCAGTTCGCTGTTTAATGTTGGTCAGTAGTTGCTTTACTTTCAGCTTTATGCTGCCTTTGTCCTTAACTCTTGATTCCTCTGGTGTCTCTGATGGTCCTCAGTAGGAAACTGCCATGGTAGACTTGTGATGTTGCATAGACGGAGTTAAGTTCTCCTCAGGTAGCAGATCTAGTTGTCATAGACATATTTTTTGTTTATCATCTGAGATTTCATCATAAGCCAGAGCTAGGGTCTTGTGTTTGTCTTCATCTCGGAGAATCTTTATCAGAAGGGCTAGTCTGTGGTGTCTTCTCCTCTGTTGCAATGTTTGAAGGCCGAGCTCAGAGCTTGTTTCACTGATACTCTCTCTGCCTTTAAGGTTGCTGATGAATCTCACAGCCCGATGCTGGACCATCTCTATGGACTCTATGTCTTTGACAAGTGTTGGGTCCCAGACAGAATCGGCATATTCTAGTATTGGGCGACACAGACTGGTGTATGCCAGCAGGCGGCTTTTCTTTGGCGCAGCATGTAGAATGTGTTTGATGGAGCCGAGAGTTCTCATGGCTTTATCTCTTTTGAGCTTGATGTGCTGATCAAATTTAAGGTCAGACTGCATAATCACTCCCAGATACTTTGTAGAGCTGGCCCATATCATACTTGTGTCGCCCAGCTTGTACTGTGGCTTGAATTCCTGGTTACCAAAGGCTATCATGTGGCATTTGGTTTCATTGAACTGCATTTTCCATTCGACAGACCATCTGTGTACAGCGTCTATATTGTTTTGAAATCTAGCTGCGTCTTCATCAGTGGTAACTTGTTGGTAGAGCAGTGTGTCATCAGCGTATAGACCAATACTACAGTTCACCATCGTCAGCAGATCGTTGATATAGATCAAGAACAGTGTGGGGCCAAGGACTGACCCCTGGGGGACTCCTGAGGTTACAGCCAATTCCGATGAGATATGTCCTCTGATGACAACTCTCTGTCTCTTATTGGTGAGGAAGTCTTGTATCCAATTCACCAGCTGGGGATGGATATCCGGAACTTCCTTCAGCTTTTTCATAAGTAAGGCATGTGGGACCTTGTCAAAGGCCTTTTTAAAGTCGAGCACAAGAGCATGTGTAGTTTTTGTAGACTCAACCGTTTTGGCAAGGTCGTGGTAAGTAGCACAGAGCTGAGTCTCGCAAGACATACCTCTCCGGAACCCGTGTTGTCTGTTGTGGAGGAAGCCATTCAGCTTTTGGTTCAGGTAGTGGAGTACGATGTGTTCCATCATTTTGCAGGGGATACTGGTAAGCGATATGGGGCGATAATTGTTCGATGATTCTTTTTCACCGCCCTTGTGAATTGGGGTGACATAAGCCAGCTTCCACTGAGTAGGTAGCTGGCCCGCTGTTATTGATGTTTGGAATATGTGTTTCAGGCAGGCGGCTGACATTTCTGCATCAGCAAGGAGATCAGGTTTTCGTATGGCGTCAGGGCCAGGCGACTTGCCATTTGGAAGATTTCGAATCAGTTTGACAAGACCGTCAGTGGTGATCTCAATGGGATTTTCATCTGTTGTAGACATTTTCTCTGGTTGTACCAACTGCTGGTCGGGGCAGAACTGTGCTGGAAAATATTCGTTAAGGATCGCTTTTGGTTCGAAAGCCATGTGCTTTGCAAACTTTTCTAACTATTTCAAAACAGTCTAGACTATTTTAAAACAGTTCAGACTGTTTCAAAATGATTCCTACGGTTTGTAAATAGTTCATACTCTTTCTAAAGCGTCCATACGGTTTGTAATTTTCGAAATCATCTGAATCATTTCTAAGTCGTCTGAATTATTTGCAAGAAAAATATACGGTTTGCAGAATTTACGATTGTCAGACAGGAAATACAGTTTTATAGCATGCTGCAACTGCTGAGGCCGACGATCAATTTATTATAACCAACAAGCCCGTTTTAAAACTTAGTTTTTTGGGCTTTTTTACTACAATTACCCAATTATTTTCAATGTAAAAGACGCTTTGCAAACCGTCTGGACTATTTCAAATTCGTTCATACGCTTTGAAAACGAAACCGTCTAACGTTATGAGCCACAATACAACAATAATAATAGTAAAATTTATCACATAATAATAATTTGAATAATAAAAAAATTATCGTGATGATGATAAATCAAAAAAATAATAATATAAGGATATAATTATTATGATAATAATAATGATTAATAATAATTTTATTATTATTAAATAAGTATTGTATTAATTTATTTATGTCATTCATATTATTTAATATGAATTATTATGATGATGATATAATAATTTAATAATTAATAGTAATAACGATAATTATCACTATTATTAATAATTAGTCGTGAGTTAATTTTAATCTGTTACTATTATTACATGTTGTATTTTAGACAAATAATAATAAAAATACTGCCAGAATTTTTTTTACATTTTATTGATTATTATGACATGACATGGCACTTATTATTAATGCTTATTATAAAAGAAAAAGCCTCAAAAACTCTTGGATCCATCAATCACGTCCTACATGAATTACAGAGCTGTGGATGGATCACAAAATTCATTGGTGATTCAAATCAAATCAGAATGTAATTGATTTGAATCAAATCAAACCTCAGCACCATTGTAAAATTTATAATTTGAATCTGAAATTTCAAATATTTGCGAATCATTAATCGAATCAAGCGTTTGATAGTTGAGCACAATAGACAACTGGATTGAGTACTTCACACTAACTAGGACTTCAATGCCTGTGGGTGTGGCACTTAATATGATGAAGTCTAGGATAAAACACTACCAAACGCATTATTATATCATCATTACTAATAACAGTTAGTGCTCCATTTCAATATATATACAATGTACTAAGAGATCTCTCCAGAATTTGCTTTTAGAGATGGAGGAAATTACATGAGGGCTAAATATAAATAACAAATTACTGCAAAATAATATTGATGAGTGAGAACATAAAAGTGGTATTTAATCTCAAAGTATTGGAACAGCCATGCCATATTATTAGGATTTTTTAAAAAATTACAATGTTAATAATAATATTGAATGAATGTTGGACATTCATTGGTTTTGACACTTGTTTGCTGCAGTTGATAATAATTGTTGCACATTAATAGATAGTACTGTGCAGGATTTCACTGTGGGGGTGTACGTTGGTAGCTAGGCCTACCTGCACAACCTCCCGAACTGTGATGGCTGTTTGTATCTATCGCTTGAGCAATACAACCCGCCCACAGGTCGACGAGTATTCTTAGGAATAGTGCTTGACCATTCTAGATTACTGTCTAGCTGTCGGTTGCGTTAGCTGATTCAGTGTGCAAGCCAGAGGCCGAGCTTTGAAGGGCGAACTAGCTAGAGCTAGGTTCGGCCAGCAGAGGTTCGGTGATCTGCTTATTAATTACTACTCGAGTAATAGAGCTTTTGTTGTACGTGCATGTACTAGTGCAAGTGAAGTTATTGTTTGAGAACAAAGAAACTTCTGAGAGTGTGCAAGCTGACTCTGGCTTTATTCACCAAAACATTAGCATTTATACAAGTGGTTATGCAATACAAGATTAGTAAACAAAAGAAGCCACACCTAGCACAAATGGTTGGCTAGAGTGCACCAATAATAACAAGTAGGAGTAGCTAGAGTAAATGCATGGGTGATTGCTATATGGTACATAGTGTCATAGAACGGTTCTGCTGTAGATCGCAAACATAGAACTAAATAAATGTAGCTAGGATAAATGATAAAATGTAAATAGATGTACTGCACGCTGACGCCGTCCGTCACAGTACAATAATGTTAATAAATAGTAATAAAATTTGACCATTACTGCTACTAAAACAATAGGTTACTTATTAGTTTAAAGTTATAAATAAATAAACTATAAATATAATATTAATTATAATTCAAAGCAAGTTTAAGAACAACAGTAGTCTTTGTTTAGGCTATAAAAAATTCAACCTACAAATTAATTACTAGTAGCAATCATAATGAATGATTCACAATAATAAGCAAAAACAATTTAGCAATACTATGCTAACAGCTGAAGCCAAACCATACCTATCAGAAGTAACTGAAAATAAACCTTGGCATGATGTTGATGTTAGCGGCCTATTGTTATCATACTGATATGCAAAATTAGCCCAGGAAGATACAATGCACGCACTCAAATTGAACTACTATATGATAGGGATTTTCACTGTAATTTAAATCACGATGACATGGAGTTTGACAACTGTACGCTTGATTGTCATCCTGGATTTTATCAAGATTATGTCTTTTTAAAAAGGTGCGCGCTGGAACTCTAGTTTATGATCACAGATTTTGGCCGAATTATATCAAATCAACTCAGAAGAGGTATCAAATCAGCGAATCACAGAAAAATTAGTTTTTGTGATTTGAATCGGATATTTGAATCATGGTGATTTGACCACAGCTCTGATGAATGAACCCTCTATAGAATGTCATTTGCTTGCTTATACAAGTCTATGTCGCCCAATACTAGAGTATGCCAATACAGTATGGGATCTTGCTTTTAATAAAGAAGATATTGAGTCACTTGAGATGATCCGACACCATACAGTCAGTTTTATTAGCCGACTCAGAGGGAGGGTGAGTATCTCTGAAACCTGCTTTGAATTTGGCATCCAGACATTAAAACAACAGAGAAGAAATCACAGGCTGGCCCTCTTTATGAAAATTCTACGAGATGGACAGTGACACAATATGTTGGCTCTGACTTATGATGAAATTTTGCAAGACCGCCAAAGCATGTCTATGACAACTACTAGATCCACTGCCAAAGGTGAGCTGACCACCGTGTATGCATCATCACAAATTTACTATAGCAGTTTCCTACCAAAGAACATCAGAGACTGCAGAGAAAGCGCAAAATAAATACTCAAAACACAGCTTTCAACTAAAGCAAAAGGGTAGTAATTCTAACTTCCTTATAACCAATTGTTGAAAAATAAACCACAATGTGCTGTAAACCCTCCGCCCACGCAGATTAACACACTATTAGCTAACTGAGGCACTCCTTTTACTTTAGGTTTGTTAGTGTTGAATGTTTTTAGAAGTATTCAAGAGTACAGATATGTGCATATCAGCTGGTAAATAAACCATATCGCTTGAAACACGATTATTTGAGTGGAGTTGAAACTAGAAATATATAGAGAGAGAAAAAATCAATTTTAGGGTATGTGAGTTGATGGTTATAATATAGTAATAAGCTAGGTAAATAAGGTATTGGTGATCTAATTTTCATGATGAAGTAGAAACGTTTTAGAGACTTTTTAAAGAGGTTGAGAGGCTTAGGTTTTAATAGTCTTTGGCAGGAGATTGGAGGCAAATTTAGATAATAGTTTAGTGTGAGAGAGTGAGCTTGGTATCTTGCGATTATTGCAAGTGACTTGTTTGGATGTAGACAGAGGAAAAGTTTTAATAATGTTAGTGATTGTGGAGGACAAAGGTGAAGTCCTTGGTATGATAAGTTAGCAGCAGAGTAGATGGCTAGCTGACGTAGGAGATTAACATGAGAAGATTTTTAGACTTGCGAAGTTGGACTACGAAATAGAAGAAATAATGCATATTTTAATGCTTTATTTTGAAGCGTCTTCAGGGGCTTGGTTATCTTTTTCTAGGGATAGCGAGTAGTAGATGTTAATTCCATAGTTGAGTTTGCTGTGTATAAAGTAGTTGTAGAATTTGAGTGCCAATGATTTAGTTACTAGGTGTCTAGTTGCCAGAGAAGTTTTGTGTTTTACGTCATTTTTTTGCATTACATTTTTTTGCATTAATGTTAAGTGATCATTAATAGTAACTCCAAGGAAAGTTGTTTTGTTTACTTGTGAAAGTGCTGTGTTGTCGATATGTAGGTAGTTGGATTAGTTTGCTGTTTTACTGACCATGAAGTGTTATTTGTCGGTGTTTCATCCAAGCCATTCCGTGTACAATGTTGTTAAAGCATTCCAGCACTGATCACTTTTTTGTTGAGTTTCTGAATATTCAAGTCTTAAGCAGCAGATTGATGTATTAAATAATCCTCTAGGCCTACTCAGTCATGATTTACAAGCATACCAAAAAGTCATTGGCCTCAAATGCTCGTAGCATCAGCCGAAATTTAGCTTACTATAACTTCCATTGATTGCCGTGTACATCATCTTCGGGATGTGGGTGTGGTCAGTTATAATAAATAATAGCATACATTTATAAATGAAGTTATATCGTCTGCGTTTAAAATGAAATCTGATTGGGCAATTCATTTAGTCTTAGGTCTGATGAAGGCCATTGTAACAGGAATAAAGGATCCTTACGAAGACACCCCATCACAAATGGATTCTAAGAATTATTGTTGAGATTTATTGTTACGCGCCATTTTTCATCTAGCTTGAAATTGCACGCTGCAAGCATAAAATCAGAATTAGTGGTTTCTATCAATATGGATGCAATTAGTGCACACACACCGTAAACCAAATCTACGCTTTTTTATTACGCAATTTTCGTATGTGAAATGGCACCAACAAGAGACGATTGCGGGATTTGTCTGGTTGTCCATGTGATCACAATCACAAGGATCATCCCATCTTATACTTTTTACATCAATAGGATAGAAAAAAATTGTGCTTCTTTTGGTGAGTAAGGGCACAATAAATGCTATTCATACAAGAATGGACAGTAGTATGTTGGTAGAATAATAATAATAAATAAATAATAATAAGAATAAATAACGGGATCTGATTGGTCAAATAGATACTGTGCGGCAAAGAAGTAAATACCCGAAGATGGCGTCAATTTTAAGCAGTGTAAAAATTGGCGAGCATTTCTGGAAGAGGGGTATTTAGCAGGCTTGTAGATAAGCACTGAGAGGCCTAGAGACTTGAATATTCATAAATTCAACAGAAATATGTTCAATGCTGGGATGCTTCAATGACTTGTTGAGTGTTTGAGGTTAGATTTTGAGTTGATGAGCTGGAACCATAGAAGATGGTGTCATCAGCGTAAGCATTAGATTTTAAAAATTGTGTGGATGATAATAAGTCATTGGTGAATATAGAGAACAGAGTTAGTGAGAGGACAGACTCTTGAGGAACGCCAGCATTGATCTGTTCGCAGTGAAAGTGTGCCATTAGTTTTAACTTGCTATGTTCAATTATGGAAAACTCCTGTCAGATGTTGTATAGCCAGACCACTGATACCTAAGTGTTTTAGTTTTTGATAAAAGTAATATATACCGAGTCGAAGGCTTTGTGAAAGCCAATATGGAGGAAAATTTGCTTTTCACTAGTGTTCAGCCAGTCGGAGTATATTGTATACATTGCTGTCGTACTGGTGTGGTTTGGTCTAAAACCTGACTGGTTTGAGCGGAAATCATGTTTGATGAGGTGTTGGTTAAGATGGCCTAAGATAATCCAAGATGTTTTTTTCAAATACTTTATAGAGAAGACATAAAATTGAAATAGGTTGAAATTTGTTTGGCTTATTCATTGCACCCTTTTTTGGATAGGTGTGATGATGGCACGTTTCCACACTGTTAAAGTTTGTATTCTAATCTTTTAACAATGCTTAGACGTCTCCTTCCCCGTACCCAGGGGACTAAGAGATTCACGCACATATATACGACAGTTAATACATTATCTGCAAATATTATAAGTTATGATAATTATCATTATCGATTGCTGATTTCCTTTATTTTCTATTTTGTTCATTTCGTGAACAAGAAGCGACAACTATCATTCCTACATATTACATTGTTATTATGATTGTAGTTGATAATGGTAACAATAAATGATAATAGTAGTAGTAACAGTGATAAATAATAATGTAATAATTTTTTTGTTAGATCTAATGTATTTTTAAATTTATTGATATCTTGACACCATAAGAGATAGCAGTTGTTAGACATTTGTATAATAAATAATGTAGTTTATAATATGTAGTTACAGTTTTCATTTGGGTATTAAAGCGAATGTAAACAGGTATGAACATTGAATACCAATTCAAGGATGCATTTCATTCTTGTATGTCAGGAGTGAACGTAGACAGCAATTAATGCAAAAATACCTGGAATTAATATAGACACATTCGAGAGAAGTTTTTAACAGACCTAAAATGAACATCAACTATACAATAAACAAAACTATCTCGACATCTATTCTAGGAAGTTTTGAGATTTATTCCCAGAGTCATGTAAAATATCACTTCAAAGTTTGTTCCCGGAGGTTTCACCTTGATGAAACTGGTTTAGGTAGTACTGGAATGAATATTCAAATGGTATTTTATATTTTACCAACAAACAAACATTGACACCTCATAGAGGGAATGTCAAAATATTGTTTTTATAGCATTGTCGACATTCATTACAAGTTTGGGAGCATTTATTCTAGGAGTTGTCTGAATTCATATCTGTTGGCATTCATTCCTGTCAAAACCTATTTCAATCCCATTTTATAATTAGTAGTTAGTTATTTTTAATATAGTCTATTGATTAGGTTCGTTTTTACCCATCTTTGCCTATAATATTAGTACTTCAAAGGACTGGTGACTGGTCATCAATTTATAGCTTCTGCTGTATATTAGTGTTTTGGTTCAAGTCCTTGCAAGTGAGCAAACAAGACCAGTGGTATACAGTAGCAGGTATATGAAGAATAATAGCTATACAATTACCTTAGCTGTTTAAGACTGCTAAAATTGTGTTTCTCAAAATTGTTTTAGTGTTCAGTAATAGGTGAAGAAAAACTGTAACTGTTAACAGATGTTGTGAACAATGATCGAATATACTTGTGAGTGTTTCTGGTTTCATGCTACATGAACTCAGAACACCTAGACCACACAGTCTTGCCTAGGCTTTGTGAGGATTTCACAGTCTACCATAAAAATCTATTGTAGGTCATCCGTCCTTCTGGTAACCCTGGAATGACGGCCATAGTTTTTTTATCTTGGTGATGGTTGTTGAACCTAATATGGCGTGCAAATATCATTCTTGTTATATTGGTGCCAGATAGAGTAATCTTCTTAGGTCAGGTATGGCTTGTAGTTTCTATTTAAGTATTGTCAAACACTCTCATCTCTGTTTATGGCTTTTCAAATGTGCTTGCTTGAAACACTCAGTTTAAGAAACATAGAAAGCACAAGTTTCTGATACTAAGCTCATGTCATTGATGCTTCAAGGTGCCAAAGCTTTCATTTTATTTTCATAAAGTCTGATAGTCATGGTGGCAATGTGTTCATCGTAAACGTTATAAACTACCTTTTGCTCTACTGTCAAGGAGCAGATCGTATTGTCTGTGTAGCAATTTGCAGTTGTTTCCACCAAATGGCACAGGAGGCACTCTTCAGAAAACAGTTCAATGGTTGGTGGTACACTCAGAAATCGCACGGCCCTGGGACTCTATTGATTCTGCACATCTTACAATGACTGTTGAATCAGCGCGGCCTTAGGACTCTCCAGTGATTCTGCACAGCTTACAATGATTGTTGAATCAGCACTGCCTTAGGATTCTCTATTGATTCTGCACATCTTACAATGACTGTTGAATCAGCGCGGCCTTAGGACTCTCCAGTGATTCTGCACATCTTACAATGACTGTTGAATCAGCGCGGCCTTAGGACTCTCCAGAGATTCTGCACATCTTACAATGACTGTTGAATCAGCACGGCCTTAGGACTCTCCAGAGATTCTGCACATCTTACAATGATTGTTGAATCAGCGCGGCCTTAGGACTCTCCAGTGATTCTGCACATCTTACAATGACTGTTGAATCAGCGCGGCCTTAGGACTCTCCAGTGATTCTGCACATCTTACAATGACTGTTAAATCCCTTTTTTACTTATCCCTTTTACACACGCTGAATATTGAGTTATAAGGCCACCTATGTTCGTCTGTCGTACAATTAGGATACAATGATATAAAGTTTTTGAAATGCATGCATTTTCTTGCATTGCTGGGCTTGTCTATTTATGGTAGATGATGCAGCTTTTGGGATTGTCTTCCTCCACGCAATATAGACTCATTTTATTTTACCTGTTTTCTTGTAGGATAAATGAGATTGTCATGCAGACCCTGACAAAAAGAATCTTTAAACCAGGTGAAGAAGTTGAACCAATAATTGGATAGTTATAATTCCTTTTGCATATTGTACTACTCACATTGCATGGCATGTAATACTCACATTGCATGGCATGTAATACTCACATTATATGGCATGTACTACTCACATTACATGGTATGTACTACTCACATTACATGGTATGTAATACTCACATTGCATGGCATGTAATACTCACATTGCATGGCATGTACCACTCACATTACATGGCATGTAATACTCACATTGCATGGCATGTAATACTCACATCGCATGGCATGTACTACTCACATTGCATGGCATGTAATACTCACATTGCATGGTATGTAATACTCACATTGCATGGCATATACTATTCACACTGCATGGTATGTAATACTCACATTACATGGTATGTACTACTCATATTACATGGCATGTACTACTCACATTACATGCTATGGAATACTCACATTACATGGTATGTACTACTCGCATTGCATGGCATATACTACTCATATTACATGGTATGTACTACTCACATTACATGGCATGTACCACTCACATTACATGGCATATACTACTCACATTACATGGTATGTAATACTCACATTACATGGCATGTACTACTCACATTACATGGTATGTACTACTCATATTACATGGTATGTAATACTCACATTACATGGCATATGATACTCACATTGCATGACATGTACTACTCACATTACATGGTATGCAACACTAGCATTACATGGCGTGTAATACTCACATTGCATGGCATGTAATACTCACATTACATGGCATGTAATACTCACATTACATGGTATGTACTACTCACATTACATGGCATGTGATGCTCACATTGCATGGCATGTAATACTCACATTACATGGCATGTAATACTCACATTGCATGGCATGTAATACTCACATTACATGGCATGTAATACTCACATTGCATGGCATGTAATGCTCACATTGCATGGCATGTAATACTCACATTACATGGCATGTAATACTCACATTACATGGTGTGTACTACTCACATTACATGGTATGTACTACTCACATTACATGGCATATACTACTCACATTACATGGTGTGTACTACTCACATTACATGGCATGTACTACTCACATTACATGGCATGTACTACTCACATTACATGGTATGCACTACTCACTTTACATGGCATGTACTACTCACATTACATGGTATGCACTACTCACATTACATAGCATGTACTACTCACATTACATGGTATGCAACACTAGCATTACATGGCGTGTAATACTCACATTACATAATGTGTGGTACTTTTATCTAAAATTGTCATATTTGCTTGCAGATGATCCATTCTTTGAGGACGGCAATATGTTGTGTCGTCTATTACAAGAGTGTTATGCGCCATTACACTGCGCATCCCATGAAGAGCTTGACATGCAGCTGGACGCTCAACTCATGGATTGTCAAATACAAGGCTGCTATCTTCACTTTTCTTCTCTACGTAGGTATGCCACCCTCTTTTTGACATCTCAGCTGATTTCCTTAGTTCGAGTATTTACATATGTATTTTTGTTAACTCTCACTTCACACATCTGTGAGAGTACAAACTGCAATAGCTTTAACTTTTTAATTTAATGCCTATTGCAAAGACACAAGTTTGTTGCATTCACTTCATTTGATTTCTGGGCCTCAATAGTAGTGGTAAAACCGTGCTTTAGTGTCAGAGAGTGTTTAAATTTTTCAAAAACTTTCATAAAATGGTGGCAGGTTAGTATTCTCATCAGTCAATTAGAGAGGGTCCAACATCAAACCAATTGCTGATATCATCAATTGATGGGTCATCAAAGTAGTTGGATGAACTAATAATGATGGTTGCTCAGCTGTACCTCTGGAGCATGAGGAAGTCTATCTGCACAATCTTGAGCAGAAACGTGTGCTTATAACTCATACAGTGTGGGTATGGACTTTGGTAGGAGGCAAAGCTGTCAAGAGTTGACCTATTATCTAAGCTGTATCTCTGCTAGATCTGTCTTTGTGAAAACAGAGCTGGCATGTTTTAAGGAGAACTGTCTTCATGGAAACAGAGCTGGCATCTTTGGAAGATAGCCGTTTTCATGGAAACAGAGATGGCATCTTTGAAAGAGAGCTGTCTTCATGGAAACAGACCTTGTATCTTGAAGAGAGAGCTGTATTCATCAAGACAGCAACTCTAACTTGCTCTAGTTAATTGGGATTTTGTTGTAAATAATAGCTCTTCAATTGTTCTTATACGTATTTTCTCAATATGCAAGTAGCGGTTAGAGCAGCAGAGGAACATTTAATGGTCTGCTTTGTACCTGTGATTTTGGTGAGCCATAGACATGAAGTAGCGTTAGTATTAACATAATTGTGTGTTTTGGCTGGCTCGCTGCCTCAGAGAGTTGTCTGGCTGGCTGGCTGCCTTTGAGAGTTATCTGCTGGTTGGGGAGAGAGGAATTCCCATCTTGTGATGGTCATTTGGGTTGAGAGAGTTGTAGAGGAATGAGGCTGAGGATAGTCTGTGTCTTCCTGTTGTTGTAGAGGAATGAGGCTGAGGATAGTCTGTCTTCCTGTTGTTGTAGAGGAATGAGGCTGAGGAATGTCTGTGTCTTCCTGTTGTTGTAGAGGAATAAGGCTGATGATAGTCTGTGTCTTCCTGTTGTTGTAGAGGAATGAGGCTGAGGAATGTCTGTGTCTTCCTGTTGTTGTAGAGGAATGAGGCTGAGGATAGTCTGTGTCTTCCTGTTGTTGTAGAGGAATGAGGCTGAGGATAGTCTGTGTCTTCCTGTTGTTGTAGACGAGTGTAGAGGGAGCCTTTCTGTGTTTAAGAAAAAAAACACTACGTCATGTGCACTATGCCACATTTGTCTTGACCACGGCAATCTATCAAATTCTCAACTTTGGAGTTACCCAATCAGCACCTACCAGCGTAGATGTCATTCACAACTTTCAAGACCACAGTGTCTCACCGGAACTAGAAGATGATGGTAATATGTCCCATCAAAAGTACATGGTTTTCATAGCAATGACAAAATCTAGTAGTTGTGCTGGTCCTTCAAGTCATGCAAACCCTCAGTGATAATGTATGATTTGTTACAAATTATTCATTTCAATCCAAGGAAAGAGTAATAAAAAGTAGTATATGCAGCAAATGGTTCAAGAAATTTTAATGCTTCGTTTTCATAATAAACCATCCAGTAGTGTGGACAACATCCTGCTAAAGAGGTGCTTGTAGAGGATAATAACTCTGGTTTTGTTCAACAGTTTGGTTCTGGTGGTGATTCCTCACTTTTCAGAATCATTTCTGCGTCCTTTGCTACTCTCCAATAGGTTTTTCAGCAAAACAAATGAATTTTCCAGCATAGTGCATTTTCTTGACCAATTTGAGCATTGTGACTGTGCAAGTCTGCAGCAATAATGATGAACAATCATTTTCCATTAGGGGAAAACTCGTTATCGAAATATATTTCCGCCATAGAGTTTTAGATCTGCTACTTTGGGTAAGCCAAACAAGCCAATAGAAACTTGCCTTCTGGCTGTCCTCCATTAATCATACAGCGTCTCCAAGCGAAATGGCAAGAAAAGTTGGAAATCCAGGTCAACTTAAACATGAGAAGTTATAGCTAGTGTGAAGGGTTTTGGCAGATGAATGATGCATAATTAAATCCCTGTGAACTCTTTGTACCAGTAGAGGGCATTCTTCCCCTGTATCAGTAGAGGGCATTCTTCCCCTGTATCAGTAGAGGGCATTCTTCTTCTGTATCAGTAGAGGGCATTCTTCCCCTGTATCAGTAGAGGGCATTCTTCCCCTGGATCAGTAGAGGGCATTCTTCTTCTGTATCAGTAGAGGGCATTCTTCCCCTGTATCAGTAGAGGGCATTCTTCCCCTGGATCAGTAGAGGGCATTCTTCTTCTGTATCAGTAGAGGGCATTCTTCCCCTGTATCAGTAGAGGGCATTCTTCCCCTGTATCAGTAAAGGGCATTCTTCCCCTGGATCAGTAGAGGGCATTCTTCCCCTGTATCAGTAGAGGGCATTCTTCCCCTGGATCAATAGGGGGCATTCTCCTTCTGTATCAGTAGAGGGCATTCTTCCCCTGTATCAGTAGAGGGCATTCTTCCCCTGTATCAGTAGAGGGCATTCTTCTTCTGTATCAGTAGAGGGCATTCTTCTGTATCAGTAGAGGGCATTCTTCCCCTGTATCAGTAGAGGGCATTCTTCCCCTGGATCAGTAGAGGGCATTCTTCTTCTGTATCAGTAGAGGGCATTCTTCCCCTGTATCAGTAGAGGGCATTCTTCCCCTGTATCAGTAGAGGGCATTCTTCTTCTGTATCAGTAGAGGGCATTCTTCTTCTGTATCAGTAGAGGGCATTCTTCCCCTGTATCAGTAGAGGGCATTCTTCCCCTGTATCAGTAGAGGGCATTCTTCCCCTGTATCAGTAGAGGGCATTCTTCCCCTGTATCAGTAGAGGGCATTCTTCTTCTGTATCAGTAGAGGGCATTCTTCTTCTGTATCAGTAGAGGGCATTCTTCCCCTGTATCAGTAGAGGGCATTCTTCCCCTGTATCAGTAGAGGGCATTCTTCCCCTGTATCAGTAGAGGGCATTCTTCTTCTGTATCAGTAGAGGGCATTCTTCCCCTGTATCAGTAGAGGGCATTCTTCCCCTGGATCAGTAGAGGGCATTCTTCCTCTGTATCAGTAGAGGGCATTCTTCCCCTGTATCAGTAGTGGGCATTCTTCCCCTGGATCAGTAGGGGGCATTCTTCCCCTATATCAGTAGAGGGCATTCTTCCCCTGTATCAGCAGAGGGCATTCTTCCCCTGTATCAGTAGAGGGCATTCTTCCCCTGTATCAGCAGAGGGCATTCTTCCCCTGGCAGGGTGAATGCAGGAGGGAGCAGGGTGCTGGGAAGTGACAGCCGAGTTGGAAGCAACTCGGGCACCAAAATGAGGCAGTTAGTAACAATTACTAGTAAAAAAAGCATCTCAATCATTGTAAAAGGACCTTAGTGCAGCATAATACAATAGCCACAGGACTTGCACTTTATTGTGATATTTCTGTTACACTCAAAGAGGTAATAGAGTGGCCTTTGTAGTTGCCAACAAGACAAGAACACGCTACTGACGTAACTCTGTTTCTCAGTCGTTGTTGGTGCACGGCCAAAGCAAAGCAATTTTATTGACTGGACGGTGTATGGAAGCAGCCCTTTCATAAAAGGTAATGTAACCGGCTACTTTCAAGAATGAGCCAAGGCTAAGGAAGTTATGTATTTAATGACCAACTGCAAAGGGTAGCTTGCACACTAATGTCTTTACATCATACTATTTGTCATGTGGGCTTGTTTATGTTCAACTGTTTATACTTGTAGATGTAGTCTGTTGTTTGTTGTTATATGATACAAGCAGTATTACCTGCAGTCTTCAAATATCATTATGCCCTCCACCCCGCCAACAACGTTATGAAAGAACGTTGCATTTTATGCATACTGGAAAATGATGTGAGTCATAAACCAACATGGAATCGCTGACTTATTTGACACTCATCTGGTTTTAGCTAAATGTGACTTTTTGTGATTCACCTCCACCTACATTAATGAAAAAAAGTCTGCAGTTATTTCTGGTTTGAAAACGAGTGACGAATTAAGATCCCCGCCATCCATCAAATTGATCCGACAGGCTGTATTTACAGCAGTTTTTATTTCTCTTGTTAGGGCTTGTATACCCATTTGACACTTGAATCATCATCTTGTATTAGGAAACTGTGACTCCCTGTGATTAGTCTCCACCTGCATTGTTGAAAAAACATCAAATCTACAAATACCTTCTGTGTGAGAACAAATGGCATACACCAAATTAGTACAGTGCACTGATTGCTTTCATTTCTCTCGGTGTAGTGGCTTGGGCGTTCATTCAACGGGAATTACAGACGAACAAATATTGTGGTAGATTTTGGTCTGGTACCACAAATTGCTACTGAGCTCAAGTACTCTACCTCTCTCCAGAGAGGACATCGCCGGTATGGCCGGTGCCACGAGGTGCCACTTGTCAAAGTGACTTTACAAATACCAAGGAGAGCCTGCGGCTCAGACAGATTAGTTTGGTTGATGCAATGCGAAAACATTTATTGTATTTTGTACTGTTCTAGGGAGGCAGTCTGCTAGAGTGAAATGGGGAGAGTAGACCCAATGTTACAAATGCAAAGAGTATATACAAGCTGCAGCCTTATATAGGCTGGAGCACAGGAAGCTCACATAGTCATAAACCAATAGCATGTCCGGAATACAGAGGATAACCAATTATGTTCACTGGAAGTGGTATAGACAAATAATAATACATTTCTAAATATAACAACGAATGATTGGATAAATGCAAGTAGTTAAATAAAATAAGCGCACAAGGATAGAGGTGTGGAGTTAATGGGTGGAATGTCTGCTGTTGAGCGTTCCCATCTCCTGGTTAGTCCTTGGGCTGTTCCATAGCTCCGTGTCCCTCTTCCTTGGCATTTGGAGGTAGATAAGTTGCAAACTTGGCCTTCTGCAGCTCCATAGCTATTCTTCAGATCTTAGGCAAAGTTACTCATTTGACCCTGGCCCAGTAAAGGTTACTGCCGGCCCAGTGAGGTCACCACCAGCCCTGTCATGTTTGTAATACAGGGAAGGGAGCACAAATTTCTCTACTGCTTGCAACAGGGACAGCCCGTTGCTCATGTTTAATCAACGCCAAAGGGTGTTTCAGTCCCACCGGGAGCCTCTAGTAGGCAAGGGCCTGCAAAGAGAAGTGTTTACAGGTTTTTTTTCTGTAAAAATCTACCACAATATGCGCTCACACAGACAGATGTTTTCCGCCATTTATGTATATATTTATGTTGTGTAAGTTGTTGCTAGTGTAAAATTGCAGACCCTGGTACAGCCTGGCAGAAGTTAACCCGCATGCCCTTGCGAACTGGATTCCTCTGTATCTGAGATTATAGCAAATATATGGCATTTATTAACTGAAAATCATTATGATGTGCTCGAGTCTTTGACCCTGTTCTTGGAGAGGATATTGTAGTAGACTTTGGTCTTTTTAAGCACATAATGCTACGAGTCTCAAATATTGTAGGTCTTTTTTTAGAGAGGACACTATCGGTATGGCCAGTGCCACTTGCTCACTAGACTTTAGCAACGAAATAGAGCCTCGGCTCAGGCGTATCAGTCCAGTCTATGTTGTAGTATAGCAACATGTATTTATTTACTATACTGCTCTAGGGTGGGTATCCACTAGAGGGTAAAGGTGACAAGCATAAGTGTACAATACATCTAAGCAAGTGCAATGCATACAATGAAAGTCCAGCCTTTTATAGACTGGGGCACAGGAAACATACGTCCTATATAGCAATATACCCAATCAAGCTTACAGGAAGTAAACGTGATAAATAGTAATACATAGATATAAATAACAATGAATGACATAACAATGCAAAGGGTTAAATGAATGGAGATAGCCCCTAGTGGCAATTGGCGGAGTTAATGAGATAAACATTTGCATGGTAGGTGTCCTGTATCCTAACAAGTCCTAGGGCTTTCTATCGCATAGGGTCCACCATCCTTGAGGTTCGAGGGTAAATAAGTCCTGGTTTCGGCCTTCTGAAGTGCTCCGGATAATTTTAGGATTCTAGACTAAGGTAGCCATCTTGTGCTGGTTTCACCGGTCCTGCAAGGGTCTGTAATGGCCCTGCATAGGTCTATACCGGCCCAGTATCGGCCCTGTCATTCTATCCAGTGCCGGAGTAGCGATTGGTTGATAAACACGGGGCCCTCGACAACCAGTCGCTTTGATAATAGTTCTAGTACTACTAGAAGCTGGTCTGGATAATCTTGATGCACTGCATACATCGGATGCGAGTTTCTACAATATCTACAACATTGACTGCTTAGCTGTGATGGCAAGAGGAGGCAACCGAGCTGGAGTTGACTCGGCTAGAGATCTTGAACAGGCGAAGGTTGCTGTAAGCTGCCCAGCCCAGTGATAGATTGCAAGTTGTATCCGTAGAAACAGCGGACAACTCTACACTAGGAGGAAAAGAAGTGTTATGTCAGTGGTTGGCTTGCTTAAACGCATCTTTGTGGTACAATTAGTCAGAACAGTAGACATTTTTTTAGCTTCACCCTGAGTTAATGATGAGTATCTAATGTTTGTCATCTTGCTGAATTTTTCGTTTGAACAACCAATTAGTAGTTTGTTTTGGTTTGTTATCTCCCTATTGGTCTATCTCATCTTGTCTCTGATTTGTTAGTGTTGTATTCTCAAGCGATGTACCATCGCTCACATTTTCACATTCGTGATTATAGTTATGAGGAGCACTATGCCACAAGACATAGAAACGTGTGCCAGTCCTGTGGAAAAGTCTTGCCCACACAACACCTGTTGGATTTACACATCCATGAACTGCACAACCCAATGTTTGATCTGCTCTCTAAACAGACCCCTTCGGTTGGTTCCCACTTGGTACCATTGCATAATTCATCTTTGTTGTCCTTTGTCAGGAATGTGTGAGATGAGATATGGGCTTATTGTCTGTATAAGTATGTTAATACACTTCTATTCCTTTTATTTAAGCATCTTGTGCTGCCCTCTTACCATAAGGCCTTAACCTTCTTCACTATCTAGCTACCGCTCCAATCTGTGTTTGCGCATCAACTTGGTTGGGCATTTATTTCTTGCGTTATCCTTTATTTTTTGTTTCCTTGGTTATCTCTTTTTGTAATTAATTTTCTCAAGCTATCTTTACTTCGGTATCTTTATTAAATTTTATTACTATTGAATATTTATAAGTATTTTAGAAGGTAGTTTTCTTGGGTCTTTTCGAAGCACTGTGGTTTATTTGAAGGCATCTCTGCTCATCTGTAGGCATTTCTGCTCATCTGTAGGCATCTCTGCCCATCTGTAGGCATCTTTGCTCATCTGTAGGCATCTCTGCCCATCTGTAGGCATCTTTGCTCATCTGTAGGCATCTCTGCTCATCTGTAGGCATCTCTGTTCATCTGTAGGCATTTCTGCTCATCTGTAGGCATTTCTGCTCATCTGTAGGCATCTCTGCCCATCTGTAGGCATCTCTGCTCATCTGTAGGCATCTCTGTTCATCTGTAGGCATCTCTGCTCATCTGTAGGCATCTCTGCCCATCTGTAGGCATCTCTGCTCATCTGTAGGCATCTCTGCTCATCTGTAGGCATTTCTGCTCATCTGTAGGCATTTCTGCTCATCTGTAGGCATCTCTGCCCATCTGTAGGCATCTCTGCCCATCTGTAGGCATCTTTGCTTAACTGTAGGTATCTATGTTCATCTGTAGACATCTCTGCTCATCTGTAAACATCTCTGCTCATCTGTAGGCATCTCTGCTCATCTGTAGGCATCTCTGCTCATCTGTAGGCATCTATGTTCATCTGTAGACATCTCTGCTCATCTGTAAACATCTCTGCTCATCTGTAGGCATCTCTGCCCATCTGTAGGCATCTCTGCCCATCTGTAGGCATCTCTGCTCATCTGTAGGCATCTCTGCTCATCTGTAGGCATCTCTGCTCATCTGTAGGCATCTCTGCTCATCTGTAGGCATCTCTGCTCATATGTAGGCATATCTGCTCATCTGCAGGCATCTATGTTTATTTTTTACTGGTGTGAATGTTTATCATAAGAAATCTATATGATCCGAAAGATATTTCATGTGTTTATAAAGGCGTCTTTATTTATCATATGGAGGTATCTCCAGTTATCTTAGTATATCTTCGATTTTCTCAAATTATCTTACAATCGCTTACATTTTGAAATCTTTGATAACTTTCAAGTAGCTTTTAGTCTAATTGGCTGTCGTTTTAAACAACAATCATTCTTCTCGAGCATCTCTGATCATCCAAGTCCATGTATATTTGCGTATTTCTGTTTAAGTACATATAGTTAATTTTGGCGTCTCATTTTAACTTGGCGTCTCGTTAAATATTCATCTTGAAGTATTCCTATGTATATAATATATATCAAGTACATGTGTGTAATATATATCAAGTATATGTATATTATATATTCAGTTTATGTGTGTAATATATATCAAGTATATGTATATTATATATTCAGTTTATGTGTGTAATATATATCAAGTATATGTATGGCTTTTATATCAAGTGTGTGTGTGTATTATATATCAAGTATATGTATATTATATATTCAGTTTATGTGTGTAATATATATCAAGTATATGTGTGGCTTTTATATCAAGTGTGTGTGTATTATATATCGAGTAAATGTATATTATATATCTAGTGTGTATATTATATATCAAGTTTAATAAATAGCGATAAACTAATAAATATATATATGTTATGTAATATATGTGAATATGTATTATGTAATACTGTAGGAGACTTTTGTGGCTAAAGACAGTCAGAACCCCCACCTCCCCCTTGCATTAAATCTCCCCTATACCCATCCACTTATCCTCCAGTGTCAGTTCTATGTGGACCCGGGCTTTTTCCTTCAGAACATATATAACTTATACAGGGTTAAGGATACCAGCTATACCTGGTCTATACTGGACCTGTGTTGGCCCTGGGTCCCATCTATATATCATTAAAAGACCTATCCCGGGCTAGTATCCCGGGCTAGTATCCCGGGCCAGCCAACAAAGATGGTTGAAAAGGATAGCCTGATCCCCAAGGAGCTGGATATCCACCTCTAGAGAATGATTCAAGAGAAGATGCAGATGGTAGGAACAGAGATCACGGAACTAAGGGCCTTATAAGGAGTGGAAACTTTCCACTATTGTAACAAGAGCAGAAAGGCAGCCCAGAGCTGCTTTGCCATGTGCCAAAGAATTGATTGGCCTGTGTTGTTTATATGCTTTGTATTTTATGTGTTTATTCGCTATATACATGTATTATTGTCTGTGATTGGCTCACCCCTAATAAGGGGCTGGATGTTTCTCTTCTTCTATAAGAGGGAGCTTCTGTACTTTGTTAAAGCATGACAGCACTGAACACTTTTTTGCTGTGTTTCTGAATATTCAAGTTTTAAGCATCAGATTAATGTATTAATTAACCCTCTAGGCCTACTCAGTCCTGATTAACAAGCTTGCCAAAAAGCCATTGAACTCAAATGCTCGTAGCATCCGCTAAAATTTAGCTTCGGATTGTGGGCATGGTCAATTATAATAAATAATAGCCAATTTTTATAAATGAAGTTACATCGTCTGCGTTTAAAATGAAATCTGATTGGGCAATTCATTTAGTCTTAGGTCTACTGAGGGTCATTGCAACAGGAATAAAGAATCTTTATAAAGACACCACATAAAATATTGGCTCTTAATTTTAATGTTGAGCTTTACTATTACGCGCCATTTTTCATCTGGCTTGAATCTCCACGCTGCACGCATAAAATCGGAATTAGTGGTTTTGCGCAATATGGACGCAATGACAGCACACGCATCGTAAACAAAATCAACGCTTGTTTATTACGCAAATTTCATATGTAAAATGGTAACAAGAGACGATTGCGGGATTTGTCAGGTGGTCCAATGTGATCACAATCACAAGGATCATCTTATACTCTTTATATCAATAGGGTAGAAAAAAATTGTGCTTGTTTTGGTGAGTTAATGAACAATAAATGGTAGACATACAAGAATGGACCAGTAGTGAATATGTAGAATAATAGATAAAATAACAATGAAGATAAATAGCGGGATCTGATTCGCCAAATAAATACTCTACGGCAAAGAAATATATATATTTCCGATCCGAAGATGACGTCAATTTTAAGCATTGTAAAAATTGGCGAGCGTTTCTGGAAGAGGGGTATTTTGCAGGCTTGTAGATCAGCACTGAGTAGGCCTAGAGGGTTGTTCAATACATCAATCTGCTGCTTAAGACTTGAATATTAAAAAATTCAACAAAAAATTGTTCAATGCTGGGATGCTTTAAGCAGAAGTCTTGTGGAGTGTGCGTAGAACACATCTTATATTGCTCAAGAGATTTGTATAATAAACCATTTATTCATGTAGCTTTGGTGTAGTGTGTCTGAGTTGTGGACCCCGTAGAGGTTGTTACAGTCTATTCGGAGTAGACTCCGAGTGTTTGGAGTGTAGAGGAGGTGTGCAAGGAGGTATAAGTGTCAGTGGTATTGGAGGCAAATTTACTACAATATATGTGTTATGTAATGTTCGTTGCAGTACAAGTGTCTGGTAAGTGGATGCAGTCAGATGTTTTCTACTACTAAGAGTAGGAAGAAACATCTCGTCGGCGTCCACAGGTATCCGCCTTCATTCAGGTTTGACCGATCGGTAGTCAAATGGTGAGTTTTGTATCTGCTCGAGATACGTACACGTATGTACATATATGTATGTGTTACTGTACACTTATATATTATACACTCATGTACATTGTACTTGTATATATGTATGTGTTACTGTATACTTATATATTATACCCTCATGTACATTGTACTTGTATATATGTATGTGTTACTGTACACTTATATATTATACCCTCATGTACATTGTACTTGTATATATATGTATGTGTTACTGTACACTTATATATTATACCCTGATGTGCATTGTACTTGTAAATATATATGTGTTACTGTACACTTATATATTATACCCTCATGTACATTGTACTTGTATATATGTATGTGTTACTGTACACTTATATATTATACCCTCGTGTACATTGTACTTGTATATATGTATGTGTTACTGTACACTTATATATTATACCCTCATGTACATTGTACTTGTATATATGTATGTGTTACTGTACACTTATATATTATACACTCATGTACATTGTACTTGTATATATGTATGTGTTACTGTACACTTGTATATTATACCCTCATGTACATTGTACTTGTATATATGTATGTGTTACTGTACACTTATATATTATACCCTCATGTACATTGTACTTGTATATATATATATATGCGTTCCTGTTTGATAAGAAATTATACATTGTGGTATATTGTGCTTTAGCAAACAAGCGATGATTGTCAACGACTGTCAGAGCAAAATGGAGGAAACAGTGGAGAGTTTATCACAAAATGAAGCAGTTACTTCAGCTCAATCAAGATTTAAATACAGTTACAAGTAAGTATAGACCGATTGTAGCTAACAGTGTAAACAGGTTGTAGCTAACAGTGTAGAGAGATTGTAGCTGACAGTGTAGAGAGATTGTAGCTAACAGTATAGAGAGATTGTAGCTAACAGTGTAAACAGATTGTAGCTAACAGTGTAGAGAGATTGTAGCTAACAGTATAGACAGGTTGTAGCTAACAGTATAGACAGATTGTAGCTAACAGTATAGAGAGATTGTAGCTAACAGTCTAGAGAGATTGTAGCTAACAGTGTAGAGAGATTGTAGCTAACAGTGTAGAGAGATTGTAGCTAACAGTCTAGAGAGATTGTAGCTAACAGTATAGACAGGTTGTAGCTAACAGTGTAGAGGGATTGTAGCTAACAGTGTAGAGAGATTGTAGCTAACAGTATAGACAGGTTGTAGCTAACAGTGTAGAGGGATTGTAGCTAACAGTGTAGAGAGATTGTAGAGTTTGAGGGTTATTCAGAGTAGCTATCTAGTTCTCAAAGATTTCAAATGGCATAGGCATAATGATGCCAAGTTTTATGGGTTTCTAGTACATTCGTTTCGTTGAATGGACTGTTGGGCTGCACAAGCATTTGTAGCTTTTCTCATTTGTTGCTCAGTCCATTTGGTGACAGGTAGCTGTTATACCTAAGTCCATTTGGTGACAGGTAGCTGTTATACCTAAGTCCATTTGGTGACAGGTAGCTGTTATACCCTAAGTCCATTTGGTGACAGGTAGCTGTTATACCCTAAGTCCATTTGGTGACAGGTAGCTGTTATACCTAAGTCCATTTGGTGACAGGTAGCTGTTATACCTAAGTCCATTTGGTGACAGGTAGCCGTTATACCTAAGTCCATTTGGTGACAGGTAGCTGTTATACCCTAAGTCCATTTGGTGACAGGTAGCTGTTATACCCTAAGTCAATGATCTTCAAGTGTTGGAAATACCTCACAGTTTACATTGTGCATGCATGCAGTGTGTGTTGTCTACAATTCCTTGAGTCAGTGTGTGTTGGCTACAATACCTTGTGTGTACGTGTATTGGCTACATTACCTTGAGTGTGTGTGCACATGGTGGGTACAATACAGCATGTGTACGTGTATTGGCTACAATATCGAGTGTGTGTGTGTGGATGGGTATATTGGCTACAATACAGCATGTGTACGTGTATTGGCTACATTACCTTGGGTGTGTGTGCACATGGTGGATACAATACAGCATGTGTACGTGTATTGGCTACATTACCTTGAGTGTGTGTGCACATGGTGGGTACAATACCAAAGAAGGGCCTTGAATCAAAATAGATGCTACTCCTGCTGTTTTTCTCTCATGTTGCTTGTCATTTTGCACACTCACTGATCATTCTGCACACTCACTCACTGATCATTCTGCACACTCACTCACTGATCATTCACTTATTCGTGTAAACCCATTGTTGCAGGGTTCCAGCCTCATTCTCCTTTGGTCACGGCGCACAAAAAGGGTTTGTTCGAAAAAAGCGTCCCAAAGGCAACCATCTGACTAAGTCCTCAGCCGTTGCACAGGAAATTAATATAGAGGATGTAGACATGAACGAGCTGGCTGAAGCCTTGTAAGCGTAAAGATAGCAGGTGATGTTTGTCAGCCAGCCGCACCCACTGCAGGACACCTGTTGTTAAAGCAATGTTTTGTGTCGTATGCGCAGTGTATTATGTGCTTTTGTGCACGGCTAAGTAACATGTATTAAATTACTGTCATGACACAGATATAAGATGTTGGGTAGGCCACCAGAGTGCCAGTACAATACATTTTGTATACTCAATATCTAGTAGGCCACATGATGTCTTTAGTCAGCGAGAAATGGGAACTGTTGTGTGCGTGTAAGAAATGGGAACTGTTGTGTGCGTGTAAGAAATGGGAACTGTTGTGTGCATGTAAGAAATAGGAATTGTTGTGTGCATGTAAGAAATGGGAACTGTTGTGCGCGTGTAAGAAATGGGAACTGTTGTGTGCGTGTAAGAAATAGGAATTGTTGTGTGCATGTAAGAAATGGGAACTGTTGTGCGCATGTAAGAAATGGGAACTGTTGTGTGCGTGTAATAAATGGGAACTGATGTGTGCGTGTAAGAAATAGGAATTGTTGTGTGCATGTAAGAAATGGGAACTGTTGTGCGCGTGTAAGAAATGGGAACTGTTGTGTGCATGTAAGAAATGGGAACTGTTGTGTGCATGTAAGAAATGGGAACTGTTGTGTGCATGTAAGAAATGGGAACTGTTGTGCGCGTGTAAGAAATGGGAACTGTTGTGTGCGTGTAAGAAATGGGAACTGTTGTGTGCATGTAAGAAATGGGAACTGTTGTGTGCATGTAAGAAATGGGAACTGTTGTGTGCGTGTAAGAAATGGGAACTGTTGTGTGCGTGTAAGAAATGGGAACTGTTGTGTGCATGTAAGAAATGGGAACTGTTGTGTGCATGTAAGAAATGGGAACTGTTGTGTGCATGTAAGAAATGGGAACTGTTGTGTGCATGTAAGAAATGGGAACTGTTGTGTGCGTGTAAGAAATGGGAACTGTTGTGTGCGTGTAAGAAATGGGAACTGTTGTGTGCATGTAAGAAATGGGAACTGTTGTGTGCATGTAAGAAATGGGAACTGTTGTGTGCGTGTAAGAAATGGGAACTGTTGTGTGCGTGTAAGAAATGGGAACTGTTGTGTGCGTGTAAGAAATGGGAACTGTTGTGTGCATGTAAGAAATGGGAACTGTTGTGTGCATGTAAGAAATGGGAACTGTTGTGTGCATGTAAGAAATGGGAACTGTTGTGTGCGTGTAAGAAATGGGAACTGTTGTGTACGTGTAAGAAATGGGAACTGTTGTGTGCATGTAAGAAATGGGAACTGTTGTGTGCATGTAAGAAATGGGAACTGTTGTGTGCATGTAAGAAATGGGAACTGTTGTGTGCATGTAAGAAATGGGAACTGTTGTGTGCATGTAAGAAATGGGAACTGTTGTGTGCGTGTAAGAAATGGGAACTGTTGTGTGCGTGTAAGAAATGGGAACTGTTGTGTGCATGTAAGAAATGGGAACTGTTGTGTGCATGTAAGAAATGGGAACTGTTGTGTGCATGTAAGAAATGGGAACTGTTGTGTGCATGTAAAAAATGGGAACTGTTGTGTGCATGTAAGAAAGGAGTCAACATTCATAGAAGTGATTTAATTAATAAGTTTATTTCTAGGACGCGGTAAAAATACTTGCTGAGAGAGAAGGGCAGGACAACCCCCAAATCTCTGCGATAGTAAACTGCATTTAAGCAACGATAAATATTATTAGTGATCAACAACCCCAGTGAGTCTGACAACCGACTGCTGGTTAAAAACATAAATAGGAATGCCCTGGCGGTGAAATGACAGGCAGTGGGCAGCTCTATACAACATCGTATCTTTCAGGGTACAGCACTGTCTCCTGGGAAAACTTGACATTGCTTCCGTCTGCGGACTTGACTCCAACAGCCTGTAACATGCAAGTGTAGATCATACGTATATGTGTAGATCATACGTACGTGTGTATATTATACGTATATGTGTAGATCATACGTTCGTGTGTACATCGTAGGGACCAACAAGCAGTAAGAAATCTACCTTGCTGCAGACAAGGTGTAGCTACGAGGCCTGGACAATAGTTTTGAGTTGATATTTGAGAGTTGTCATCTCCAAAAAAATCGATAATGGTAAATCTCAACATATTGAGATATCGGGTTATTGTATTTGTCGACAATCGAGGATGAAAACAACGAAGTTCAACAAAAAAATGCTCACCAAACACTTTTCTTGGAGCTGTTAGTGAGATTGTTTAATAATTACTATTACAAGTATAAAATATAGAGCGAAAAATAACTATTATGATAATATTATAATACATAATTATTGATCATTAGGAGAATAATAATAGCTGCAATAATAACATAATAAATAGCACACTAATTATTATCACAAAAATGACATTGGTAACAAATAATAACTTGATTAAATAATAAGTATTATTATTATTAGCAAAACTAATTATTACTTATTAAGTGAACAGTTTGGTAATAAAATGATTAATCATTCAGAATAACTGTAGTAAAGAATCATAAAAAAACGACAATAGCAACAACACAACAATAATTTAAATAATTCATAGATAATATTTATTTATTAATGAACATGGTTGTAAAATAACGCGTAATAATATTAGGTAACCAACTTGACTCGCTGCTGACACGTAAGAAATAATGTTGCTGCCGATTGGAGTTGTCACTAACCTGATTTTGAGGGAAAACGCCTAAAAATGAGTAAATATCAATCGACTTGCAGTGCAGCTGAATTTTAAGGTTATTCAAATTGGAAATCTCATGAGGGCAGACAACTCTATATATCGAGCTTCCTAACTCAAAACCGACTCGTCTGTTCTGTTGTGCATATCGCCCCCAAGCCTCGTAGCTACCATTACATAATTGCTATATCGCTCACCAAGATATCAAAGAAGGACTTTTTGCTGACAAATGAAACAGAAACTGGAAAGAAGTCATCCTCATGTCCAGCTATACTGAACTCTATGGTACCAGTGGAGTTGGATTGGTCTATTACAGGCATTGACCACTCCAAGAGATTACGCCTGCTGTCATGGTTGTAGTCACCGTCACACTGAGAGACACGAGGGGCTTCTACACCGCTCCTGTAAGGTTATATTGTATGATGATAGAGGGGAGAGAGAAGTGAGAGGCAGTCACCGATTACTTTGCTGTATAACAGGTTCACTTACGGCAGGGGAATTGATACCACCACATCATCGAGCTCAAGGTTGCTTGCTTGCAGCTCATACTCTATATTCACATCACATCCGCTGCTGGTCACATTGGGCCAGCAGTTAACTAAAATCATTGCAGCATAGTCATAATCCACTGAAGTTATGTGCGTACATATGATGTATACGTATGACACACTAGATATATATGTATTACTAACTAGATATATATGTATTACTAACTAGTTATATATGTATTACTAACTAGATATATATGTATTACTAACTAGTTATATATGTATTACTAACTAGTTATATATGTATTACTAACTAGATATATATGTATTACTAACTAGATATATATTATATAACTCACTAGTTAATGGTACGACGGATTCGTCTGTCGTTTGAAGTCTCCAACGAACAACTCCTACTTGCTGTTTCAAGGGGAATGGTTTGTTCTTGTCTTTCAAAGCTATAATTGCCTGTGACTGAAACAGTTTCTTGTCTATGCTAGGGTGGGTCTACAAATCATGCCATACGAGACATTGGAATCATTTTTTCAAGTTAAGTGTTTTAGAGAAAATTGAAAATACAACTGCTAAAAGTAGAACTGAATTGGAGAATTCAACTTGTAAAAACCACACCTCCGCACCACCACCACACCTCCCCACAACCACATCCCCACCACCGCACCTCCCCACCAGCACACCACCACACCTCCGCACCACCACACCAGCACACCACCGCACCTCCCCACAACCACACCACAACACCTTCGCACCACCACCACACCTCCGCACCACCACACCTCCCCACCACCACACCTCCCCACCACCACACCTCCCCACCACCACACCTCCCCACCACCACACCTCCCCACCACCACACCTCCCCACCACCACACCTCCCCACCACCACACCTCCCCACCACCACACCTCCACATCACCACACCTCCCCACCTCCACACCACCACACCCTCACACCACCACCACACCTCCCCACCACCACACCTCCCCACCACCACACCTCCCCACCACCACACCTTCACACCTCCACACCTTCACACCTCCCCACCACTACACCTCCACACCTTCACACCACCACACCCCACCTCCACACCAGCAAACCTTTACACCACCCCACCTTCACACCACCACCACACCTCCACACCACCACACCACCACACCTTCACACCTCCACACCACCACACCTCCCCACCAGCAAACCTTCACACCACCACCACAATCATCTGAGTTAAATGCCATTTACTACGCAGGAAATGTTGTTACTTTGCCTATCATAGTTCTTTAGCAGAAGAGGTAAAAAGCACCCAAAAGGATTGGAATAACAAAAAAAACGGCATTGGAATAGTGTCAAAGACTTTCTACAAGACTTACTATAAAAAGAAGAGACCAAAACACTGCAGCAGAAATGGTGGTACATAACAAGAAAATATAACACAAGTGATAAATGGGGCATCTGGCTCATTATATAATACAAACCAATAATGATGCAGAATTATTAGTTTGTATTGTAATATAATTATCCAGATAATACCATTTTTCACTTGTGTAACGATACAGCAGTAATCTGAGTACCGATGAAAAATTTTTTTGCATCATTATTAGTTGTATTTATGTAATGTTTCCAGAGTTTGTCTTAAATAGTTCTAGTTTTAAATGAATCTGTTAAATTAATTATGGATGTCTGCTCTCTTAACAGAAAAAAGTAAGCAGTACCAGCTGCACTTATGTTGGCTCGAAACCGAATACTTTGCGCTTTCCTAGGATCAATATCGAAAACTTTTTGTCTGCTGAGATCAAAGCAATAATATCTATGAACGTTAAGCCAGTTGGAGTAGCTGAGTAAAGCGCCTGTATTGCGATCATTTCCCTGCATATTAAAGCATTCTTTTGTCAATGCGTAATGTTCTCTGTCGGAATCAATGTCGTGTTGGTAAAAGTTGACGCTGTCAATTTCAATGTTTGTCTTATCAAATTTTACTTCGCTGACACTACCTACATGTGTCTGATTGTTGTGATATACTGTTGGAATGACAGCTGCGTAAAGCCGACGCACACCATTTATTGAGGGTTCAAGTTGCTCATCAAAATTTTGATTAGCTGTAACTGTGCGAGTATGTGTTTGGAGCCTGTTCCAAACTATTTTGACTTCATGTCCTTTGCTTAAGAGCTGGAGAAATTTAGGCTGATATTTTACATCTAGTTCTACAGCTGGAACTATTAATACACTGTTTTGTATTGCGACTGTTAATGCATTCCCAGCTACACACCTTACGCTGTTTGCTAGCCTGTATGTTATTTCGAGTTCAACTTCATTATTAATAATCGGACTACTCAGAGATCTAAAAAATGTTGAGAGATAAGTCAGTGGAATTGCTACACTATAGTCAAGACGATTAGCAGCAACATTAGGTAGCATACTTTTTCTTGTTAATTCTCCAACATCAACAATGTTAGCTACAGTATTTATGTGAGCATAAGTAGTGTCAAACGCATACATATTCTCTTCAGCAACTTTTCCATAATCATGACTGTACTCGAGGGCATTTAAAATATCCACATAAATATTATTGTGCCTCGTATTATCAAGTTCCTGATTATTGAGCCTGATGATAGATTGTGTTATCATTTCTGAACTATTCTTAGGTATTGCTTCTCCATCAGCAAGAGCAGCTCGTGACACCCTCACTTTTAGAAGAATATATCCTTCATGATATAAAACTAATCTATCTGCTATATTCCGACAGTTATATTTTATGCCAGTGCCTTCGACATAGGTAGTATTTTCAGGATGAATCTTTAAAAATTCTTTCTTTGCAAACTTTGGTAATCTTTTGTTATCACCAAAGAGCTCATTGATACTTTCAAAGTCTGTCATATATATATATATATTTATAAGTGTTATAAATTATAAATATCTAATCCCTTCTCCATAAACCAGTTTTTTAGAATTTTTTGGTATAATTTTCAAATCTTCTAGTACCTCTCGTCGTATATCTTCTTCACTTTTCGTGTTGGTACTTTTGATTGGTTCCTTTATTTGAGCATTCTCTATTGTTTTATCCTTATTTGGTTTACTTTCTTTAGGTTTGTTAATAATCAGATCAGCTAATTTATCACCCGCTCTACTTCCTATTGCAGAAATTCCTTTCTTTCCTATATTTAGTAAACTATCTTCCAGACTGTCTTTTATAGGATCTGGAATATTAGGAAGTGAATTGTATATATCCACAATGCTATCAAAAATCCCACTACCAGAAACATACCCATAATTGCAACAATATTTTGTACGTCTTTGCATATATACTAATTACTAATAAATTTCTCATCTGCAATAACTATTGTAAAACTCATTGTATCTTCGATATCCAAGTCTTTGCCATCTTGATCTGTAAGCCTAATTTCTATTTCAGTTTCATAAGCTTGTCTTGTTTGCTTCCAAACACTTCTTGGCTCCAAAAATATTAATGATCCATATGTTTCTGAGGGAGTGAATTGATATAAAAGTTTACTTTCTGTCTGGTATCTGTTATTCACAATGTTACAATTAATATTAACACTAGTTACATTTTCAATTTTCGGGACATAATCAAAATTTTTATTTAGAGGAGCTTCCAGTTTGACAGATCTGGTTTTATCTAAAGTCCCGCCTAACAAATAATTCAATCCACCAGACAGATATAATATTAAATTACCTTTTAATGTGATAGTTACTCTATTGGAAACGATGTTTGCTTGAAGGATGTCATAATCAACTCCTTCTCCAGACGTTTTTAACTTCCATCTAATGTACTCATTTAAATGTTGTATAGAATATGATCCATCAGGGAGATCTACTGTTTTAGGATTGGTTCCTGGCTTTGCATCAGTTCTTCCTATTGCATATGTATTGTTTAACAGATCTGAAGTGATATTTTTCCAATTATACCACATATGACACGATGCTAATTTGCAATATCCATCAAGTTTAATAGATTGGGTAAACCTGTAGCGTAATACATTATCTTTATCTGTTTTGCTGTTGCTTGAATTAATTTCAATTGACTGCATATATTTACAGGTTATAAATTATATCCATTGTCTTAAGGTATTGCTGCTTATTTATTTGTTTGGCTCGTAGTAAATATTCTAAAATATCATTTGCCTCATTCTTCAGCTTGATATTTTCGTTACCTGAGGACATTTCACCAATAAGTACTTTGAGTTTTTCAACTACTTCATTGATATTTGAAAAAAGTCCTTCACCTTCTTGGTCTTGGAATTCTTCTATTTGTATAGTAGGTGGTGCACTAGGCAGTCTCCTTCTTGGTGGAGCAGAAAAATTTGCTGTTCTATAACCTTTTAGATATTCACTTAGGGTGGATAAATCTTTATACACTTGTGACTCTTTATTCCTTACCCCTCTTTTTATGTCACCAACTCTTTGAATTGCTGCAGTTACATTTGTTTCGTTATCAAGGCTAATATCATCACCAATAACTGTTCGATATGTGTTTCTGAGAAATTCAGCATTAGGATTTCTGTAAACAATTTGCTGTTGTTGAGGTTGATGGCTTGCAGTTAGTTGTTTTCTTATCTCATCTAATTGCATATTGAGTGGACCCAGGTCTTCTTCTTGCTTAACTCTATCCGAAAAAGATGGGAAATCATATTTTTCACCTGTGACTAATTCAATTGCATTTAATTTATCCCGATAACCATCTAAAGTAGATGTATTTAATTTGTTGTTAATAGTAACTTGCTTTAAGACTTCATTTTCTATCCTTTTTTGAGTAATTAACTCATCAAGGTCAATGTCTTTGAAAGGCATATATTATATAGAAGAGTTTTATTAAAATATTTATTTTAAATCTGGGTTAACATGATAATCATTATCTACTATCATAAGTATCCCTCTTTCCTTTTTTTTAGCAAGTTCACATAGTCTATCAAACTCTTCAAATTCTTCACCACGGTTTATATCATTATGAATTGCCCTTTTATCCTTTTTTGATACAATTTGTGAAATGCATATTACATTCACATTACCACGAATTACTTTCGGGATGGAATAGTAATTTTGTGAAATATATACAATGGTGCAGTTCTTTTTTCTTCCCATACAAAAATAGTCAGCTATTTTCTTCTGATCCTTCTCATCTTGATTGATCATATCATCAAAGACCATCAAATTCTGTCGACTATCATCAATATCAGTAACTGGTGGCAAATCATCGAGGCTGTTACTATATGCTACTAACAAAGTTGTTTTATGCTTCTTTTCTTTTGATTGCAAATAAGGAATTAAATAATCATCATAAAGTGCATCATTACCCTTCATTCTGGCAAAAATATAGAATCTCTCAAAGACATTCATGTGATTAATGATGTTCATCAAACAGTTTGTTTTCCCAGTTCCACTAGCGCCTACTATTAAAATTCTAGCAGGGTGTTTTATTAAGGAATTTTTATTGTTAATATAATGGTTTGCATTTTTCACAAGATCATAGAAGTCGAACATTTTATATAAATAAATAATATAATATATGGGTGCAAAGAAAACTCTTGACGAATCTAAGGTCATTGACTTTAATACCATCTTTGTAAATGATGAAAAATATGAATTTCTTAAAAACTTATATTTAACATGTCACCGACGTGCTTATATTTATAAAAAAAATTTTAAGATTTTCAATGCTGTAAATATTACTACAAATATTTTTATATCCGTAATTACATCAGCTGCAATAGTTACAGCAATTACGGTCATGCCATTAGTTAGTGTATTAAGTGTTGCTTCTATTGTGTCAATAGGTGTGCAAAAGGGTTTAAAAATAGATCAAAAAATAGAACGATCACTATTAATCTTTAACATGTATAATGAAATGCTAATTAAATTAAGATTCTATATAAGAGGTACAAAATACAATAAAAATGACCTACTTAGTGAAATTAATCAAATGGAGCTGTTTGTCAATGACTTAGGTGTGATACCTTTACCAAGATGTGAAAAGAAATATAGAAAGAAATATTATATATAATAATAATATATGACATCATATTTTCCCAGAAAACTGGAGTTAACTGATTATCAGATTAAAAAGCTAGGAAATGCAATTCTTAATGGCAAAGAAGCCGTTATTACTATTAAGCCAGAACAGAATCATACAGGGCATCCCATCAATCTCACCAATAGGCAATCAAAAAGCTTAGACAAGGCCCTAAAAAATAAGAAGAATATAAGAATTAAACTATCACAGACCCAATTGGCATCTCAACATCAAGGTAGTGGGTTATTTGATTCCATTATAAAATTGGTGCCGAAAGTACTACCCTTTCTCAAAAATGTAGTAGCACCTATTGGACTGGCTGGAGCAACTGGAGCAATTTCAGGTCTGGCTAATCGAGCAGTACAAAAGAAAAAAGGAGATGGTATAAACAGAGCCGGGCAAGAAGGTGGAACTCTCCGACTAACTCCGAGCACCATTAAGACAATAGTTGCTACAGTGAAGAAATTGGAAGATGAAAATGTCGTTCCTAAAGGATTAAGTGAAGCCATTCTAGATAAAATAAACATTCAAGATGGGGGATTTATTGGCACCCTATTAGCATCACTTGCTGGACCTCTCCTTAGTTCTCTCCTAGGAGGTGAAGGAATGAATAGAGCAGGAAACGGAATGTCAAACTATTTAAACTAGTAGGCAAAACACCACTGAGCAATATAGATATTATAAATTATTACAAGAACAATAAATACTTCGGTGGTGTTTTTGCTCGAGACAACTTAGTTAAGTTAGAGAATAAGTTTTATATAATAAATACTGATAATCAATATGGGAAAGGGTATCACTGGGTTTTGCTTTTTAATTGCAATGAAAAAGATATTATATATTTTGATTCTTTTGGAGTTCCTCCACTGAAGGAAATAGAAAAGTTAATGCATGACTCCCACAAACAAGGCATTTACAATACATATAGAATACAACATCTTGACTCTAAATTATGTGGAGTCTTCTGTATATATGTCGCTGATGAATTGATGAAAGGAGATAGGACTTTTTATCATGTATTATCTGACTTTTCTAATTCAGATTATCTTCTGAATGAAAATTTTTCTTAGTATATAATATATGATGTACTGTGTAAAATGCAAAACAAAAACTCAGACCATAAATGAACGGGTGGTTCCAACAAAAAACAACAAATATAGGAAAACTGGCGATTGCTACAAATGCAATACGAAAAAAAGCCAATTCATAAGTAAGAAAGAAGGTGAAGGTCTTTTAGGAAAGTTACTATTCCCTAAAAAAGGGAAAGTACCAATCCTTGGTGATATTCCTCTAATAGGAAACATATTATTTTAATTACGTTGACAAAACAATTTCAATTTTATTTAACTTTTTTATATGACAAACCAAAAAAGTGTTATTGACACTCTTGTAAATAACTTACCATTTGAATTACATGGATGGGACCCTAATGTAGGTAAATATAGTTCATTGGGACCTGGGACTAATCACAAAGACAGAATTGACCAATATATAAAGACTGGTAATAAAAATTATATAGCAAAGAATGATTTAGATTTAGCAGCATTCTTTCATGATAATGCATATTCAAAATTTGACAATGCTACAGATAGGAGAGAGTCTGACTTAGAATTAATAAAACAAAGTAAAAGAATTGCGAACAATAACAGTTATGACGGTTATCAACGAGCGCTCGCCGCCCTAACATACAAATTCTTTGAGAAAAAAGTTCAACAAGGGTTGGGATTAAGTAGAACTAACGCAAACAAATTGAAAGAGACATATTACAATCCTTCAACGGGTTATTCTTCAATCTCAGACCTGGTTAGAAAGACAAGTTTACCCTACATTGATATTAAAAGATGGTTAGAAACTCAAGAAACATATCAAAAGCATAAAAAAATCAATCTGAAGCATCACACTCGCAGAGTAATGAGTAGAGGTGTGAATCACCAATGGCAGGTTGATTTAGTGGAAATGATTCCATTTGCTAAAGTAAATAATGGGTTTAAATACATTTTAACTTGCATAGACATTTTTAGCAAATATGCAATTGCTAGACCTCTAAAGAATAAAACAGCCCAGGCAGTAACGGAGGCATTTAAGGATATACTTAATCAAGGCCGAAAGCCACTGCTCATACAGTCAGATCATGGAAGTGAGTTTATTTCTAAAAAGACACAACAGTTGTTTAATTCACAAGGTATTCGCTGGTTTGAGACCTATAACTTAACCAAAGCTCAAACAGTGGAGCGATTTAATAAAACTCTCAAGGACAAACTGTACATGTACTTTTCAGCAAATAACACGAAGCGATGGGTTCATGTGCTAGAAAAGTTTGTAACTAATTATAATAACTCTTACCACTCATCAATCAAAATGACTCCAACCGAAGCAAGCAAACTAAAGAATGCTATTAAAGTTGGTGACAATCTATATGATGACGTAAGAGAACAAACTGATACACCTGCTTTTGAAGTCGGTGATAGAGTGAGAATCTCAAAGCACAAAGGAAAATTTAGAAGAGGATATTTGGCAAATTTTACATCTGAAGTCTTTGTAATTGATAAAATTTTAGATACTTATCCAACAACATATAAGCTAAAAGATTTGCAAAATGAGGATATTATTGGGTCATTTTATAAAGAAGAGCTGTCGATTGTGCGTGAGTAAAATAACTTAAAGAAATAACATATCATATTGATATATGAGTAGTGTTCCAGAATTATTGATGAATTTGGATATGACTAAATTGCGCGAAAGATTTAATAAATTACCAGAAAATGTTCGAAATGAAGAAGCAAATTCTAATCCATTAATATACACTGATAAAACACAAATGGTTGATCTTTTAACTAGGCAGCAAAAAGTAGAAAACATAAATCGAGGTACATTTACCAATAAAATAGGTAAACATCTAAATAATGCTCATACTAAGCAAGCATTCAATGGAAAGGATATTATAGTAACACTTGATCTTAAATCTGATAAGGCAAAAAGCATAAGAAATATTGGTAAGTATCCATTGACTGAAGATGCAGCTAAAGACGATGTTGATAGGATCATTCGTGAATCATTTCAGTACTTTAAAAATATAAAGTTAAGAATGCGAAAAGAGATTTTTTATAAGGTATATCATGATGTAAGAACAACATGGTCATCCACCAAGCAAACGGTTGTGTCTTCATCAGATTATGATATTGATTCTTTATTTGAGAGATTAACCAGCATTAGTAGAATAGATGGTAGTGAGAATTCTTCAAATGTTGTGTACTTAGCAATAAAATCTGTTCAGGTAGATATACATAACTATCAACCATTAGCCGGGAGTTCATTTATTGAACTTCCGGATAGGATCAAAAATAAAAAGGCATGTATTAACATTCAAAATGATGATAAAAAATGCTTCCTATGGAGTGTTATTGCCGGATTATATCCCGCTGCTAAAAATGTCCACCGATTAACTACATACAAAAAGCATGAAGATGTTTTTAATATGCAAAATATTGAATATCCTGTAAAAGTTAGAGATATAGACAGATTTGAGAGACAAAACCCTGTATCCATTAATGTATTCGCATTAGATGATAACAACAAAGTTTATCCACTAAGAATCACAAAAAGCAAGGAAAATAAACTGGTCAATTTGCTACTAATCTCAAATGCAGCCAACCAACATTATGTACTAATAAAAAACTTCAGTAGATTAATGTCTGATTATAATAAAAATGCATGCAAGAAACACTTTTGTATGTATTGCTTGCATGCATACAGCAGTGAAAGATTACTACTTGAACATAATAACAATTGTGGAGAAGTACAAAAGATCAGTTATCCTGAAAGTGGTAGCAAATTAGAATTTAAAAACCATAGACATAAACTTCCTGTTTCCTTTGTTATTTATTGTGATTTTGAGTCAATATTAAAGAACTCTGATGGTGTCTTACATGAACATGAATGCTGTGGATTTGCATATAAAGTTGTATGCAAAGATGATCCAAGGCGAACTAAGCAGACAGTTGTCTATCGAGGAGAAGATGCTGCTTATAAATTTTTGCAAGCAATGATCAAAGAGAGAAGTAAGATAATAGAGATATTAAAAACAACTAATGTTCCAATGAAATTGTCTGGTAATGAATTAGATAACTTTAAACAGGCTAAAATATGCCATATTTGTGAGAAGAAATTGACCAAAGGGCAGGCAGTTAAAGATCATTGTCACTTTACAGGTAAATACAGGGGTGCTGCCCATTCCAGATGCAACCTAGACTACAATAACATAAACAACAATAAACTTTTTATTCCTGTTGTGTTTCACAACCTAAAGGGATATGACAGCCATTTTATTATAAAAGAATTGCATAGATTTGAGATTAACCCAAGAGATAGAATGGATATCTCTGTTATTCCCAATAATATGGAACGATTTATAAGTTTCTCATTGTTTACCAGGAATAAACTGAGATTTATTGACAGCTTTGCATTTATGGCTTCGAGTCTGGCTAAATTAACCGCTAATTTAGAACCTGATGACTTCAGTTACATTAATGATGAATTTGACAATGATATTTCACTACTTACTAAAAAGGGAATCTATCCTTATGAGTATATGAACTCGTTCGATAAATTCACTAAGACTCGTTTACCCAAACAAGAAAAGTTTTACAGTAAATTGACTGATTCAAATATAACCGACGAAGAATATGAGCATGCTCAAATGGTATTTGTAAAATACGAATGTAAACATTTAGGTGACTATCATGATCTATATTTAAAAACTGATGTATTATTGTTGACTTGTGTGTTTGAAAAGTTTAGAGCTGTATGTCTTGAGAACTACGAACTAGACTGTTTGCATTATTATACTTCACCGGGTCTGAGTTGGGATGCGATGTTAAGAATGACTGGAGTTAAGTTAGACTTAATAACAGATCCTGATATGTTTCTATTCTTTGAGAAAGGAATCAGAGGTGGTATTTCGACTATAACACATAGATATGCAAAAGCTAATAATAAATATCTTAGTAATTACAACAATACAAAACGTTCGACGTACATAAGTTATCTGGATGCTAATAATTTATATGGCTGGTCCATGTCCCAGAATCTACCAATAGATGGATTTAAGTGGTCAAGTGAAGACGAGTATTATAAGTGCAAGGACACTGATGGTATTGGTTTTGCATTGGAAGTGAATTTAGAATATCCAAAAGATTTGCACCAACTGCACAATGATTATCCCTTGGCACCTGAACGTGTCAAAGTAGACAAGTCAATGTTGAGTGATTATAACTTACAATTTAACAACAAGTCGTTCACTGAAAAATTAATTCCCAATTTGTATGATAAAAAGAAGTATATTCTGCATTATAAAAACTTAGAACTTTATCTGTCTTTAGGATTAAAGTTGACTAGAATCCATAGAGTTATCCAGTTTAATGAGAGTAAATGGTTGGCCAAATATATTTCATTCAACACTGAGAAGAGAAAGAAAGCTCAAAATGCTTTTGAGAAGGACTTCTATAAATTGATGAACAATTCTGTGTTTGGAAAGACCATGGAAAATTTAAGGAAGAGAACAAAAGTAGAACTTACAACAGAAGAAATCCGTAGAAATAAATTAGTAAACAAACCTAACTTCAAACGTATGGAAATTTATAGAGAGAATTATGTTGGAGTAGAATTAGGTGTTACAACAATTAAAATGGAAAAACCTATTTATTGTGGATTTAGTATTTTAGATCTTAGTAAATACTTGATGTATGACTTTCATTACAACGTTATTAAAAAGGACTTTCCTTCAGGGCAGTCTAAATTATTAATGACGGATACCGATAGTCTTTGCTATGAACTTGAGACGGGAGATTTATATGAATATTACAAGCGGAATAAGAATTATTTTGACCTTAGTGAATTTAGCAGAAGAGACATCTTTGATGGATCTAATAAAAAGGTAATTGGAAAATTTAAAGACGAATCACCTAATAAACAAATAATAAAATTTTGTGGACTGAGATCTAAAATGTATGCTATGGTTTATGAGGATGCTAATGAGACCAAAAAGTGTAAAGGTGTTAAAAAGTCTGTGGTAACCAAAGATATTAATTTTAATGACTACAAAAAGGTTTTGAAAACAACGAAGAAGAATATGGTGAGCATTGTAAATATTAGATCAAAGTCACACAATGTTAATACTGTTGAGGAAAGTAAGGTTTGTCTGAGTGCCTATGATGATAAAAGATATTTGCTAAATGATGGAATCAAAAGTTATGCATATGGAAATATTAGCTATTAATATATGACTGAAATATTTGTACCAAATACAAATGTAAAAGTTGATTTAAGTGGGTATGTGAGAAAGGTAGAGCTTCCAAATTATGCCACCAACACTGAGTTAGAGAATGTACAAACAGCTATTGATGATATTAAAGATAAACCATCTTACATATCAGTTGAGTTTACAGCCGATGATGACAATAAGTTTACTTTGGGCAATCAAGATATGAGACCAATCAATGTCTTTTACCTCAACATGGTCGATTGTAAGATAGTAAAGACCTCATTGTATGGGCTGTATGCAACACCAAGCGGTTCTTCTGGACACTCTATTACAAAAGAACTTACTGTTGGTATTCGAATTAATGATGTGTTACATGCATCTGGGGCAATTACGAAACTTGAAGATAACACTGAACTTTTAATGACATTATTAAACCCAATTCCAATTGTTGAGGGTGATAAAATAAGCATTGTTCATTCCAATGATTTAAGTGATTATAAGAAATCGACCTTAGTGGTTAGTTTATTGTTGGAAATAACAACATAAAGAATAATAATAATAAATTATAATTGGTGTGGCTAAAACTATATCAGTGTGTGTGGTAAGTAAAATGTTCACGACGATGACAATAATACTCATAAAATAAAAATCGACACCATACTAACCATCATAACACTGTCTGTGACTGGCTCATTAACCACTTATATTATTATTAAATAATACATTATTATTATTATTATTATTATTATATATTTATTACTTATTTTTATTACTAAATAAATACCAATTATTATAATTTATTAATTAATTATTATTATTACGATTTACTTATGTTGTTTATTATTATTTTAATTATTATAATTATTAATTAAATTAATTGTCAACAAACTATTATTATTACTACTTTCTTTGTTAATTAAATATTATTATCATCAACATCATGATCTTTCATCCACCCAGATGTTGAACCAACATATTATTGGAAAAGAAGTAAATAATAATAATAATTTCAATAATAATAATTAATAAAATAAATAATAATTAATAATACTATTATTAATTATTTTTATATACTTCTTGATTATGCTATTATTATTATTTATTAATTGGTCAACTAAAGTTACAGTAACTTCTTGTCCTGAAACGAGTAATCTAAGTTGTTTCAGTGGTATAAGTAGCATGTATGCCTACTACTATCTATATCTCACAGGTTGTAATGATTAGCCAGCATGTATAGTATATAAAGGGAGACAACTCGTAGAAGAGTGCATTCCAAAGACTTCACATCATCTTATCGTAAAAAAAATTGTCGCTAAAAAAATTGTCGACTAAAATAAAAGTGTCTCCCGTTTTTATGTCGTCATATCCTTTAGAACACAGCCAACCAGTGCGTGGCTAACAGACTTTCAACCAATTATAGTGTTACAAGTAAGCACTAAATTAGCGTGAGCACCAGAATAAACTGGTGGTGTCATCTTTTGCGCCGCGCAATGTAGTAGCTCCGCAGTTCGGCCTCGTGCTCAGGCTAGTATTGCATCATCATATGACCGACAACGTTGAAAAAAACTACAATACTTTTCTTAACGGACTGCAAAATGCTCAACCCAAACAAACAAAATATAAAGTACAGACCAAGATAATAAAGTTAGAGAGTTCCCAAGAACTGTTAGCTCTTAAACTTCATAATGCAACCTGCGAGCTGGAGTAAGATCATTAATACTTATTAATTATTAGCATTATTATTATTATAATTATTATTATTATAATAATTAATTATAATAATAATGGTAGTAGTATATGTATTATTATACTACTAACTAAGTATCCCGTATAGTAGTACTAGTAGTAGTAGTCATTTATTTATTATTATTATTTATTTATTACTTCTAGGATTATTCTTTTGATATTACAATTATTTATATGAATGATTAATTATTAATTGCTGTTAGTGTGTTTAGTGATTAAATGCACTGACATAGCAATAATATACTGTGTAATAATGTCATCAACTTCAAGATCATACAGACTGGTGTGCATTGATTGAAGCTACTGCTGTCTAAATCATCATTAACTATTAGTACTACCACAGTTTCCTAGTAACACAGCCTAAATACGCAATTAATAGGTGTACATGTTGTTTGTTATGTTTTCCGAATAACAATATAATATGTTTAACTGATCAATAAATAAAATACAATCAGAGTTTTACATTTAATTAATAAGTTAGTAGTGGTTTGATACTTAGATTGTCTTGCTTATTTTAGAAACATGGCTGGAAAGCAAAATCAACTGTACCAAGAACTTGAAAATATGATTATAAAACGAACTAAATTAAAGGAAATATTAACAAAAACTGCTATTAACGATGATCCAACGCTTGGAGAAATCGCTACGATTGAGGACCTGTCAAAGGACCGCGCAAGCTTCTACTTGTCGCTTATTAACCAGCCAGCAGATGCACTGAATACCTATGCTCTTAATAAAGAATTCATAACCGTCAAGTGCAATATTCGACTGCACCAGCAAAAAATTGACAGACAGAAGAGAGTTGTAAGGTAAACAATTTTGCTTCTTTAGTATCAAGTTTGTAACAAGCGTGTTATGTTTATAATTTGTGGTTTATTGTTTTGTTTAGATGTTACCGCTTTGCATATAAATTTGTTGGTAAACATGCATAAATTTCACAGCTGTTAATTAAAGCCAACAGCATATGCTTGAGGGAATCTGCAATATGAGACAATATTCAAAAGAAAAAAGTTATTCTAATTGACATTGTTTTTTATACAGGAAGCAGAAAATGAAGTGTGACATGATCAAGACTGAATTTGAGATCAATTCCAATGAGATTATGTCATTAAAACCGAGTACTAGCACTAATGCTAACACCATACAAGGGCTCGAGAACTTCATCAACGATAAACATTCTACATATTGTAGTTGAACGTAGCTATATTCAATGTATGATGCTTCCAAGCTGATGTTTTTAAGTGTTATATAGCTACGTTTTTCTAAACTTGTTATAAAAAATAAATTAGTAATTAATTAATATTATTCATTCACACTGTGGAAAGCAAATCAATTAGCAAAAGAATATTTCTACATGGATATGCAGGGAAATGATCGCAATACAGGCGCTTTACTCAGCTACTCCAACTGGCTTAACGTTCATAGATATTATTGCTTTGATCTCAGCAGACAAAAAGTTTTCGATATTGATCCTAGGAAAGCGCAAAGTATTCGGTTTCGAGCCAACATAAGTGCAGCTGGTACTGCTTACTTTTTTCTGTTAAGAGAGCAGACATCCATAATTAATTTAACAGATTCATTTAAAACTAGAACTATTTAAGACAAACTCTGGAAACATTACATAAATACAACTAATAATGATGCAAAAAAATTTTTCATCGGTACTCAGATTACTGCTGTATCGTTACACAAGTGAAAAATGGTATTATCTGGATAATTATATTACAATACAAACTAATAATTCTGCATCATTATTGGTTTGTATTATATAATGAGCCAGATGCCCCATTTATCACTTGTGTAATATATGCTCACATTAAACTGTGCTTGTTTGTTGTCTGATAACTTGATGGCAATGTCGTCATAGCTGCTATCGGACACTAGCAAGTAGAGTGTTCCATTTATTTCTAAGTTTTCTAGAGCACCCGCTCGAGACGATACACAAACGATCTTTTCCTCAATCTTTGTGTGAACACTGTGGGCAATAATTTATATATAAATAACAATACACATACAATACTTATATATAAATAACAACACACATACAATACTTATATATAAATAACAATACACACATACAATACTTATATATAAATAACAATACATACAATACTTATATATAAATAACAATACACACATACAATACTTATATATAAATAACAACACACATACAATACTTATATATAAATAACAATACACATACAATACTTATATATAAATAACAATACACACATACAATACTTATATATAAATAACAACACACATACAATACTTATATATAAATAACAATACACACATACAATACTTATATATAAATAACAATACACACATACAATACTTATATATAAATAACAATACACACATACAATACTTATATATAAATAACAATACACACATACAATACTTATATATAAATAACAATACACATACAATACTTATATATAAATAACAATACACATACAATACTTATATATAAATAACAATACACATACAATACTTATATATAAATAATAATACACACATACAATACTTATATATAAATAATAATACACACATACAATACTTATATATAAATAACAACACACATACAATACTTATATATAAATAACAACACACATACAATACTTATATATAAATAACAATACACACATACAATACTTATATATAAATAACAACACACATACAATACTTATATATAAATAACAATACACACACAATACTTATATATAAATAACAATACACACATACAATACTTATATATAAATAACAATACACATACAATACTTATATATAAATAACAATACACATACAATACTTGTATATAAATAACAACACACATACAATACTTATATATAAATAACAATACACACATACAATACTTATATATAAATAACAATACACATACAATACTTGTATATAAATAACAATACACATACAATACTTATATATAAATAACAATACACATACAATACTTATATATAAATAACAATACACATACAATACTTGTATATAAATAACAACACACATACAATACTTATATATAAATAACAATACACACATACAATACTTATATATAAATAACAATACACATACAATACTTGTATATAAATAACAATACACATACAATACTTATATATAAATAACAATACACATACAATACTTATATATAAATAACAATACACATACAATACTTGTATATAAATAACAACACGCATACAATACTTATATATAAATAACAATACACACATACAATACTTATATATAAATAACAATACACATACAATACTTGTATATAAATAACAACACACATACAATACTTATATATAAATAACAATACACATACAGTACTTATATATAAATAACAATACACACATACAATACTTATATATAAATAACAATACACATACAATACTTATATATAAATAACAATACACATACAGTACTTATATATAAATAACAATACACACATACAATACTTATATATAAATAACAATACACATACAATACTTATATATAAATAACAATACACATACAATACTTATATATAAATAACAATACACATACAGTACTTATATATAAATAACAATACACACATACAATACTTATATATAAATAACAATACATACAATACTTATATATAAATAACAATACACACATACAATACTTATATATAAATAACAATACACATACAATACTTGTATATAAATAACAATACACACATACAATACTTATATATAAATAACAATACACATACAATACTTGTATATAAATAACAATACACACATACAATACTTATATATAAATAACAATACACATACAATACTTATATATAAATAACAATACACACATACAATACTTATATATAAATAACAATACATACTGGTGTATTGGATGATACAAAGGAATGTGCAAGATAAACAAGCATTAAATGCGTGTCAGGTGATACACTAATTAAATTATATTGACCAAACCAATCAGTTACATTTTTCTGGGTGCAGCGTGCAAATTAGAGCCAGATAAAAATGGCGTGTGATAGTGAACCAAATTTTGATGGGGTGTCTCCATATGGGGTTCTCTATTCCTGCTGCAATGGACTTTAGTAGACCCAAGACTAAATGAATTGGCCAATAATCCAAGGATAAATTGATGATCAGCCAGTAAAAGTTAAAGTAAATCAAAATATCAGCTGATGCAACGAGCTTTTGATGCCAATGACTTTTTGGCAAGCTTGTCCATCAGGACTGAGTGGGCCAACAGTATCATCCAACACATCAATCTGCAGCTTAAGACTTGAATATTTAGAAAATCAATAATAAAAAATTTTCAATACTAGCACGCTTCAACACGCATGATTAGAAACTGACCTCTCTTTGTCCACCTCAGGAATGGCTGACACTTTAGCGGCCGCAGACTTCCTGCTACTCGCAGATGGCATTTCCTCAATTTTTTCTCCCTCTGATGTCAACTGATCAACAAAATGGTTGACATCCTTTTTCTTTCCACCAAGTTTCATTCCCGAGCCAGTAGATTTTTTAGGCACAGAGTAGCTAGATTGGCTGGGCTCCGCAGACATACTACTGGTGATCATGGAGGAGCCCATGCTACTGGATGAGATTCCTCCACCTCCCATACCACTGCTATAAGATAGTAACATGTCTATATCTACTGTTATAAGATAGTAACATGTATATAACTACTGTTATAAGATAGTAACATGTATATAACTACTGTTATAAGATAGTAACTTGTATATAACTACTGTTATAAGATAGTAACATGTATATAACTACTGTTATAAGATAGTAACATGTATATAACTACTGTTATATGATAGTAACATGTATATAACTACTGTTATAGGATAGTAACATGTATATAACTACTGTTATAAGATAGTAACTTGTATATAACTACTGTTATAAGATAGTAACTTGTATATAACTACTGTTATAAGATATTAACATGTATATAACTACTGTTATAAGATAGTAACTTGTATATAACTACTGTTATAAGATAGTAACATGTATATAACTACTGCTATAAGATAGTAACATGTATATAACTACTGTTATAAGATAGTAACATGTATATAACTACTGTTATAAGATAGTAACTTGTATATAACTACTGTTATAAGATAGTAACATGTATATAACTACTGTTATAAGATAATAACTTGTATATAACTACTGTTATAAGATAGTAACTTGTATATAACTACTGTTATAAGATGAAAACTTGTAAGTAGAACATACCACGTTTACATTCATCTAATGCTATAAAATATTCACAAAAGGTGAAGGTCACCTGTATGGATTGCCATGCCTCTGCATGTCTTTCCTCTTTCTGTCAAACTCCTTTTGTTTCTCTTTCATTAGCTGCTTTGCCTCCCTTTCCTGGGTCTACAGATTATATGAAACACCTATAGATTAGGTAATATATCTACAGTACATACAATATATCTACAGTACATACAATATATCTACAGTACATACATACATTATATCTACAGTACATACATTATATCTACATTACATACATTATATCTACATTACATACAATATATCTACAGTACATACATTATATCTACATTACATACAATATATCTACAGTACATACATTATATCTACAGTACATACATTATATCTACAGTACATACATTATATCTACAGTACATACATTATATCTACATTACATACAATATATCTACAGTACATACATTATATCTACAGTACATACATTATATCTACAGTACATACAATATATCTACAGTACATACATACATTATATCTACAGTACATACATTATATCTACAGTACATACATTATATCTACATTACATACATTATATCTACATTACATACAATATGGCAAGTCGCCTATATGCCATGAGGGAACTAAAGAGACTCGGTCTGAACTCATCAGGCCTTCTCCTATATTACACCGCAAACATACGCTCGCTTCTCACCTACGCCTGTCCAGTATGGGGTACTATTATCAGTGATCATCATCAGCAACGCATCACTCAGATCGAGCGTCGTGCATTAAAGATCGTGAACCCTGATATCAGCTATAATGAGGCAATAAGTAATCATAATCTACAGCCTGTGGTATCATTCATAGATGACATTAGCAGAAGGCTAATGAGCAAGATCGATAATAACCCTGGTCATCCGCTCAGAGAGCTAATAACTTATAGGACCGGCAGGCGAACACGAGTCTCGTTGTCAACAAATATGCCTGTTTGTCGAACAGCGAAATTGATGAGCTCATTTTTCTATAAGTATGGTAAATTTTAGAATTTTATTTTAATTGCTGAATGAATAACCTTGTAAATTTTTCTTTTTGCATTTTATTAGAACAATTTTTTCTAGTGGAATTCTCTCCGGTGCATCATTTCATAATGATTTTAGGAGGAAAATAATAAAACATAACATAACATATATATCTACAGTACATACAATATATCTACAGTACATACAATATATCTACAGTACATACATTATATCTACATTACATACAATATATCTACAGTACATACAATATATCTACAGTACATACATTATATCTACAGTACATACATTATATCTACATTACATACATTATATCTACATTACATACAATATATCTACAGTACATACAATATATCTACAGTACATACAATATATCTACAGTACATACATTATATCTACATTACATACATTATATCTACATTACATACAATATATCAACATTACAGTATATATACGCACAGTAAATCTATACAACTCTTTTGTCACACATGAGACAACAAATGTGCATCTGTGTAATACTAAATACATGTATGTCCACCTGTGGACTTTAACCAACCTCTATGAGGGCAATGGCCACTTTCTCCTCATGTGAATCCATTTGGATGAATGTATTTATCTGAGCCAAGTTGACGCTCTCCCTGTAGCCTAGGGCCACTATCTCGTCAAACGCAAATATTATTTGGAAAGAATTCTCTAATATTTCTGATTCTTCTAATGATCTTCCATACTCAGGTACCTGAACAAGTATATCAATCACTACATAGAGATATATAGTATACACTGAGTTGTATCAATCACTACATAGAGATATATAGTATACAATGAGTTATACCAATCACTACATAGAGATATATAGTATACACTGAGTTGTATCAATCACTACATAGAGATATATAGTATACACTGAGTTATACCAATCACTACATAGAGATATATAGTATACACTGAGTTATATCAATCACTACATAGAGATATATAGTATACACTGAGTTATACCAATCACTACATCGAGATATATAGTATACACTGAGTTATATCAATCACTACATAGAGATATATGTGCAGTGTACAATACAATGTATCAACTACATTCATATCAACTACACATGCACACTATATACCAGTAGTTGTTATGGTTAGTGCAGTGTACAAGTAGCTGTTATGGTTAGTGCAGTGTATCAGTAGTTGTTATGGTTAGTGCAGTGTACCAGTAGTTGTTATGGTTAGTGCAGTGTACAAGTAGTTGTTATGGTTAGTGCAGTGTACAAGTAGTTGTTATGGTTAGTGCAGTGTACAAGTAGCTGTTATGGTTAGTGCAGTGTACCAGTAGTTGTTATAGTTAGTGCAGGGTACAAGTAGTTGTTATGGTTAGTGCAGTGTACAAGTAGTTGTTATAGTTAGTGTAGTGTATCAGTAGTTGTTATGGTTAGTGCAGTGTACCAGTAGTTGTTATGGTTAGTGCAGTGTACAAGTAGTTGTTATGGTTAGTGTAGTGTATCAGTAGTTGTTATGGTTAGTGCAGTGTATCAGTAGTTGTTATGGTTAGTGCAGTGTACAAGTAGTTGTTATGGTTAGTGCAGTGTACAAGTAGCTGTTATGGTTAGTGCAGTGTACAAGTAGCTGTTATGGTTAGTGCAGTGTACCAGTAGTTGTTATGGTTAGTGCAGTGTACCAGTAGTTGTTATGGTTAGTGCAGTGTACCAGTAGTTGTTATGGTTAGTGCAGTGTACAAGTAGCTGTTATGGTTAGTGCAGTGTACAAGTAGCTGTCTCTTCATGTTACTAATTTGGTTGTAAGGACAAAATTTGTACAATTTGGTATCGATCTAAATTTAGCGAAGTTTGCTTATTACATTGAATGTTCACCCACCTATCGCCTGATGTTAGCTTCTACTAACACAAATTTTCGTATGTAGTTTCCTCGCAACTAGCAATCTCGCATCTGGTCTTCCGAAATCTTTGGTTGTTCTTATTTTAAAAAACTATATTTTTCAATAATTTCTTTGGAAAAAAATCATTTAAAAACAAACAGCTGAAGTAGCATGTTCTAATTATATATAGCATGGCTACACTGAGCCGATGTTTCAATGGCGAGGTATCAGCACACAGATCGGTATGATATGCTCGTGGACACACAGACGGATGTAGCATGCCGATCTACTAGTTGATATTAGTCAAGCCAAACATATACATGGCTCCAAGCCTCAGGCCTAAATCATTTCCAGTAATAAATGATTTTTTCATGGCATAATAATAATAGTAGCTAGTCTGTCTTCGGTTTATTTCATATTAATAAGATTCACAAATTAATAACTCAAAAAACAACTCTTTTGTTATGCATTGTTTGTTATTCATAATAACAACCATTATTTTTTTTGCTGTTTTGGAGTTAATCAACAATAAACCATCCGATATTATAATTAACCATTGTGGTAATTATTATTAATTATTGTAATTACTATTATACTCCAATGGTATTACCGATGATAATTATTTCTGTAACTATTCTGTGCCATTTGAAGTGAATTCAGTAGACTTTAGGTCAATCAAGTTAAATATATAAGTGAAACTGGATTGAAGAAAAATTTTTTAATTAATCAATAAATAATTTAAAGTGTATTTCTAGTAACTGTTTTATATAATGTCTTTTATATCTTATAACTGGTTTATGCAATATTATGTCCTTCATAAGTGAAATCGAGAAATAGCTGCTCTTGTTTAATGTGATGTTTATAAAAGTATAACGATTTATTTGTCATTTAATTATTTATATAATTAAATCCTAAAATGGCAAAAAATTATTTGACTGTCTGATGGAGCTAGATTTGAACAGAATTATAGATAAAAACAAACAGCCATTCCCGTTTGACAATGGCATTGGGGAACAACAATTGTTTTGTGATGTCATTTCTAGTACCTCTAGTTATTCACTGCGTTTCCATGTTACAAAGTTTGGGCCTTCAACGAAACCTTCGAGGCATGGGGCCAAGGCAACAAGTGTTAGTAACATTCCTTGTATCAAAAAATAAATGAGAAGTTCATTAGGCATTTTCGGATCAAGAACGTCCATGCCTTGAAAAAATTGGTACGGGAAAGTGCTTCCGAATGCAATTTTAACGCTTGTTCCTGGCATAATTTCTGTGAGTTGAACATGCAAAAACGCAGATTTCTATATCAGGAGTTGTGTTCTTTTGTTGTCAACTAGTCGCAAAAATCCGGAAACAAATGAAAAGATGGCCGCCCCCAGAGGATGTCAAGTTTTAATTATTGAAAACTCATAATCGTTTTTATCTATTTATTTGCTAACTAACAACAGAAGATAACAGTGATAAATAATTATTGTAATAATAAACAATAACAATACTTTGTTAAATAAAAAATATTTTTATTACCATCCATAATAATAAAAATAATAATTAATAATTATAATTAATATATATATGTTGCATCTGAGCGAAAATGGTAGCTGCCGTAAAAGGGCTCGTATTATGCAAAAATATTTATTATAGCAGAACTGTACGTATTCGGAGCAAGAACGTCGTACAGTGAACAACCCCTGAACGGTAAAGCTACCACCGTTCAGCATAGAGTTCCAAAAATCAGGTTTTGTACTCGCAAAAAAAAGTTTTGGCATGAACGTTCTCGATCTGAAAATGCCTATTATGCGAAGTTTGGCCAAATTGAAAGTCCTTCGAAGAATAGGAACAGACAACTTCACAGTTTAGAACAAGTCTCTTGTGCGAGTAATAAATAATAAGTAGCAATAACTAGTAATTATCATTATTATTATTATTATTATTATTATTATTATTATAATAATAATTAATATAATTATAATAATTATTACTATAATTATTTATTTATAAAACTGTGCCAGGACTGCATCATCTTCGCAGAGTTTAATTAAAGCAATTTGTGGAATTAACCGATATAAACGTAGGTTATTGAAGGCTATCGTGGAACTTATCAGTTCAGAAATTAAAAAGATAACAACTGGAGTTTGGTTGCCACTTGACTGGGTTGTGTGATGTTCTTGCAGGGAGGTATCCATCGCTGATAGAACTAGGGGTCTATACGACTTCGAAATATAATTAATGGAACCTAGGCAAAAATACAAACTTCGAAGCGGATGCAACTATTTTGTAGGATAAACTTCGTAGTATGGAAACGCAGTGATTTACATCAGCTTTTAGTGCTAACTTCAGATAATGGTGTGCAGAGCCGCGATGGAACAGAAAAGAATGGGAGAAGACAAGACAGTAAAAAGCACTAGACTGTTCATAAGCTGTACATAATCAACTTACCACCCTTGCAAAGAGTCGCAGAGTCTCAAGGTCTTCTAGGATGTTACTGGCCTTGGTTGTGATGAGTACAACAAAGAGCTGCTCTAACGCCTGGTACACATAACGGACACTGTCCGTCTCCACAAATGTGTGTTGCTTGCCTGTGTTCATTAACTTGGGGAAAGCTGCCAGCAATCCCTCTATCCTTGCCCGTGTCATCTCCACAAATTGACGTGAGACCAGCACTGTAGGCACAAGACATGCCCAATAACATACAGAATGTGTGTACAGCATATACACCTGTATACCTGCCGTACAGCATATACACCTGTATACCTGCCGTACAGCATTTACACCTGTATACCTGCCGTACAGCATATACACCTGTATACCTGCCGTACAGCATATACACCTGTATACCTGCACATACACCTGTATACATGCCGTACAGCATATACATCTGTATACACCTGTATACATGCCGTACAGCATATACACCTGTATACATGCCGTACAGCATATACACCTGTATACATGCCGTACAACATATACACCTGTATACATGCCGTACAACATATACACCTGTATACATGCCGTACAACATATACACCTGTATACATGCCGTACAGCATATACACCTGTATACATGCCGTACAGCATATACATCTGTATACATGCCGTACAGCATATACACTAACAGCAATATCTGGCCACCTCAACGATGATATAGCTGTGTTTGGAGCGCGCAATTAAAATCAGATTTTCTGTTGTCATTGAGAAGAAAGGTTCACATTTGTCATCATCAAACGACAGTTGTGAACCTTTCATTTGCTCCAAACAAACACAACTACATAAAGTGACACTGGTTAACCGTATTGACCAACTCATTCCTTCCTATGATGTGATGCGCCGGCTAGAGCAGCGCTTGCCTTACCACACTTGTCTTATGAACCAAATACAATGAGATTTCACAATCAATTCATCGAGCACTAATTTACTCCATTTTTCTAGATATCTATAAATCTCATTTTGTACCGGCAATATTTGTATTTATGCATGCAAATAAGTGTATTGTTCTAATATTATTCATTTTAAGTGTATCAGCTGAACCAACGGCTATTTACTGTTGTTACTATTGCAGTTCAGCTTGTAAAATGCTGGTGCCAAGTAATACAGACTTCAGGCCTTTAAAAAATACTACAAAAAAATTGTATTAAAATTTCTGTGCGGGGAATTTTTAGCGCTTTTAGTCAAAAAGCGGTTGTTTATGTTTTTAGATATTAAATAATTACTTAAGAGAATATACAGGAGATACGGGATATACGGGAGATACAGGATATACGGGAGATACGGGATATACGGGAGATACGGGATATACGGGAGATACGGGAGATACAGGAGATACGGGATATACGGGAGATACGGGATATACGGGATATACGGGAGATACGGGATATACAGGATATACGGGAGATACGGGATATACAGGATATACGGGAGATACGGGATATACGGGATATACGGGAGATACGGGATATACAGGATATACGGGAGATACGGGATATACAGGATATACAGGAGATACGGGAGATACAGGAGATACAGGAGATACAGGATATACGGGAGATACAGGATATACGGGAGATACGGGAGATACGGGATATACGGGATATACGGGAGATACGGGAGATACAGGAGATACAGGATATACGGGAGATACAGGATATACGGGAGATACGGGAGATACGGGATATACGGGATATACGGGATATACGGGATATACGGGAGATACGGGAGATACGGGAGATACGGGAGATACGG